>OY740785.1:112295363-112447863 GCA_963514005.1 Raja brachyura
GTGTGTGTGTGTGTGTGTATATATATATATATGCGTGTGAGTGTGTCTGTGTTTGTGTGTATGTGTGTATATATATGAATGTGTGTTTGTGTATATGCATGTGTGTGTGTCTATGTGTGTGTGTGTGTAAATATATATACAGATAGATAGGTCTGAAGAAGGGTCTCCACCCGAAACGTCACCTATTCCTTTTCTCCAGAGATGCTGCCTGACTCCAGTTTTTTTGTCTACGGTTTAAACCAGCATCTGCAGAATATAGAATACAGAATATGCAAACATTGTACTCTGTAAACAATGTAATACACGAGAAAAAAAGCTATGCGAATGCAGAATATGTGTGTGTGTGTATATAATATATATCCACCTATCTGTGTGTGCATGTGTATATACACATGTGTACACATATACACATATTTGAATTAAAACTCAAATCCTGGCCACTTGCTGTTTGCACTGCATATTGATTTCAGGAAAAAAAACGCAACCACTTATGGCTGTGATTTTTGGCCATCTTACTCAGAGTCCCACTCTGCTGCACATGACAGTGGATTTTTCCCCATTGATGAAAAATAAAAGACTTATTAATGTTTAAAAAATGTTGAGATTCTCTCTCCTGTCAATCATACCAATATAGCCACGCCCATTCCGGTGGGAGGGGGAGGGAGGATAAAACCAGTTTGTGTGGACGTGCCTCAGTCTTTGCAAGATGGGGGAGCGAGAGGTCACGACTCTCAGTCTGAGCTGTGAATAACACTGAACACATGTCTACTAAACTGTGAGTGGTTTTACTCACCTGTGAGTGCCCTTAATGTGGTTTGAAAAAGCAAAGGTGGTGGTTGGTTGGTTTGAGACAGCAAAGGAAATGTGGTGGTGGTTGGTCGGTTGGTTTGCGAAAGCAAAGCAAATGTGGTGGTCAGGGCGGGATTTAGATGAAGAGAGGCCCTAAGCTATTGCACTTGTGAGCCCCCCCCCCTCCTCCCAATCCCCCACACCCACGACTAGAGGACCATGACTACCCAACATCTTTAAACAGTTGGTTTTAAAATACATATTGGATTCACCATGGAGCGAGCGATGCCTTACCTGGATTGCTGTTTGAAGCTCTGGAGTGTTGGGCCTGCAGCTTCAACATCATGGGGCTGTGGTTTGTGGAGCTCCCAACCTCGGGCCGCGCTGCTTTCAACATCGCGGAGCCCTGGGATCCCTTTGCTGAGGGCCATCAGTGTGAATCTCCGCCCAGCTCAACCTGTGGACTTCGGGAGCCACGGTCTCCGGTAGGAAGTGGCCGATTCGGAAGTCCAAGCCGCTGAGAATGTTCTCCCGTTCCGACGTCGTATGGTGACCCCCAAATTTAATTGTACCAATGGCCATGGGGGGGGGGGGGGGGTTCAAGAGGAGGGGGTCCATTGGAGACAGGAAAAGGGATCATCAATGGGGGCGGGGACTCCTTCCTATGGAAGAACGGTGTGAGGCGGAGGCGACAGAAGAAGAGCTCCAAATCGCGGCGGGCGCAGAACTCTTTGAGGTGGGGACGGAGGGGGGGCAAAGGTGAGGCCAGGGCCGGCCATAAGCCGATTGGACAGGTTGCTCCCAATTGGGCCCCGCGAGTAAGGGGGCCCCGCGCCAGAGTAATCTACTCTCGGCTCGGGTAGATCTACCCCGGGTGGAGGGGGGAGAGAGGGGCGGAGAGAGAGTAGAGGGGTGGACGGGGAAGAAAGGGGTAGACGGGTAGGGGTGTGTGAAGGGGAATGGAGAAGGGAGAGAGGGGGAGGTGGGTCGTTCCCTCACGGTCCCGGGGCAGCGCTCCCGCCCCTCCAGTCGCCGTGCTTCACGCACACAGCCCCGGCTCCACCCCTCTCTCTCCCCGGGGAGATGCGGTGAACAATACAGGGAGGGCCGGGCCGGTCCGGGGGTTGGAGCAACGTTTACAAACCTCGGCCTCAGCTCACACCCGGTCTCCAACATCCACTCCTGCCGCCGGCCCTCTCCCTCCCTTCTCTCCTTCCCTTCCTCCCTCCCTCCCTCCCTTCTCTCCTTCCCTTCCTCCCTCCCTCCCTTCTCTCCTTCCCTCCCTCCTTCCTCTCTCTTTTCCCTTCTCTCATTCACTCCATCCCTTCATTCTCTCCTTCCCTCCCTCCTTTCTCCACTTCCCTCCCTTCCTCCCTTCCCTCCCTCCCTCCCTTCTCTCCTTCCCTCCCACACACACACATCATGCACAGACAACTAACACACAGTTAGGATGGGGTAGAAGCCCAAAGGGTAGGATGGGGCTGAAGCCCAAAATGTAATGCCTGGACTGGATTTTCACCAATGGTTATTGGTTTTCCAGGATCTATTTAATTAAATTACTTTTATTTTCATTTCACACTCACTAAAACAAGTGGTATTGTAACTATGTACTTTTCATAGGTGATCTACACATTTTGTTTGTTACTTCTAGGCTTACATGTATGCAATTGTATATTAAAATGTAGCTTAGATCTGTTTGATCCATTAACTCACAGCCATTAACTCGCACATTCTGATTACTTTCCATTATACCATAGAGATATAAAGTCTATAATATACTTTAATTTTATTTCTATGAATCTACAGACCTTGTTCTGGGAACCTGGGGCTCACCAAAATGGTTCCCAATTGGGCCCCGCTCCTCCTAAGGCCGGCTCTGCGTGAGGCCTCTGCTGAGGACAGACCATTCGGTATCTGAGAGGGGAGGTCAGGGGGGATGGTGAACACACGGCAGGGATGGGGGTTGGAGCCAGAGGAAGGCAGGTGAGTGGACTGAGGCCGAGGCGATGTCTGGAGGTGGGGTGGTGGGTGGTCAGGGGGTAGGGGGTATGAGGACTGTGGTGTGGGTGGGGAAGAGCTGGGGTCACATGGTTTGAGGAGAATGAGGAAAACCCAGTGGAACAGCCAATGAGATTACCAGGGTTGGCTGACTAGCACTAGGACCCAGCGCAATCAAACCCAGGGGAGTGGGAGTCTGCAGCATGGAAGCTTCAGGCCAGGCTGCAGGTAAGGCGACAGCGACGGCTGCGGGCTGCTGGAGGGCGATGGAGTGGCCAGGGTCAGCGGGCAAAGAATAGGAGGTCCCGGTGGGCGGATGATCAGTGGGGCGGTGAGGTTGGACAGGTCCAGTGAGGAAGCGAGGTGAGTAGGTCCCCCTAGATCTCGAGGCCCTAAGCTTAAGCTTGTCTAGCTTATGCGTAAATCCGGCCCTGGTGGTCGTGGTTGGTTGGTTTGAAAAAGCAAAGCAAATGCGATGGTGGTGGTTGGTTTGAAAAAGCTAAGTAAATGTCGCGGTGGTGGTGGTTGGGTTGAAAAAGCTAAGTAAATGTCGCGGTGGTGGTGGTTGGTTTGAAAAAGCTTATAACTAAAAGTCAAAAATTGACCACTTCCTCTTTGCAATATATATTGATTTTAGGAAAAGCGCTACCAGTTATGGCTGTGATTTTTGGCCATCTTACTCAGAGTCCCCCTCTGCTCATCAGGTGCAGAGGAGTTTTCCCATCGATGAGAAATAAAAGAGTTTAGTGTTTAAAAAATGTTGAGATTCTCTCTTCTGTCAATCACGCCATGAAGGCCATGCGCCTTCTGGTGGGAGGGGGAGGGTATATAAAACCCGGAAGTGTGGGCATGGCTCAGTCTCTGCAAGATGGGGGAGAGAGAGGTCAAGCCTCTCTGTTTGAGTCACTCAGGGCTGGTGGGCTGGCAACTCAGTTACTCAGGCCCGGTGGGCTGGCAACTCAGTCACTCAGGGCTGGTGGGCTGGCAGATCAGTCACTCAGGGCTGGTGGGCTGGCAGCTCAGAAACTGCCAGATATTCTGCCCAAAACAGGTGAGAGACTGCGAGTGAGAAGAGGGAGAGGGTGGAGAATCAATTTTAGACATTTTTCATATTTTTCTGCAAATCACAGCAATGAAGGAGGAAAGTCTATCCTGGCCTGGCCTGGATCTCACAGGGAGCCAATGAAGGGAGGGAGAAAAATACTGGGGTGAGGTTTAATACTTACAGGGCGAATACTCACTGATGGGCCGAAGGGGCTCCTCCCGGGCTAATACAGGCCTGGTGGGCCAGAGGGACTTTAAAATTAAAAAAAGTGAAATCTCAGTGAAAAGCACTTTTTCTCGACTTTTCCTGGCCTGGCACAGGCGTTTTGGGCCAAAATGTTGCTCCTGGGCTAATACAGGCATTTTGGGCAAAAGGGACTGGTTTCTGGGCTAATAGGGGCCTGGTGGGCCGAAATGAGTTGATTCAGGTAGGCCAAACAACTCATTTCATTTGCATTTCAAGCACAGTGCAGACCAAACAACTCATTCATTTCCATTTCAAGCACAGTGCAGGTCAAACAGTTCATTTAATTTCCATTTCAAGCACAGTGCAGGCCAACCAGCTCAATTTTTTTCAATTTCAAGCACAGTGCAGCCCAAACAATTCATTTCATTTCCATTTTAAGCACCGTGCTGGCCAAACAACTAATTTCATTTCCATTTCAAGCACAGTGCAGGCTCATAGTTCAGTTCACTCACGGCGCAGACTAACAGTTCTGGACTCAACTCTCACTCATGGTCTTCCAGAGTGAATGACCCCATGTCCGGCCTCAGGGGCTTTATTCTCGTGGCCCCCCGGAAGGGGCATGACCTTCATCATGGTGACGACAGGCGAGAAGACCAATCAGCTGATCTCATGATTTTTTAAACATTCATAACTTTTTTATTATTTCACCGATCGGAAAAAGACCTTGTGGCGGTTGGAGGAGAGGAGGACGGTGAGTAAGATGGCCAAAGAATCATAGCGATATAGGGTAGCGTTTATTCTAAAATAAATAAATAAAACAACGTAGACAGGAAGTGGTCAAGATGTGACTTTTAGTAATAGCATAGATAGATTAGGGAATAATTCAGAATGGAAGGCAATTAAAAGCAAGGCAATCATAGCTAGAATTATATTTTTATTGCTTCAGATGTATCATAACCTTAATCCCGAATAGGAATTAATGACGCAGACCTATGTGGAATTACAGAATAACTCAGAAATCAAAATAAGGTAAATCAAGAGGGAGAAATGTGTAATGTGCTAATTTATTTTTTCGATAAAATATATTCTCCTTAAAGCAGAAACAAACTTAAAACACCCCGGACTTTGCTGACTTTATCTTGTACTAAATATTATTCCCTTATCATATATCTGTACACTGTAAATGACTCGATTGTAATCATATTTTGTCTTTCTGCTGACTGGTTAGCACGCAACGAAAGCTTTTCACTGTACCTCAGTACACGTGACAATAAACTAGACTGAAGACAGAGTGAAAACTAACAAAATAAAATACAAGAAATCTCTGAAGAAGGATCTCGACCTGAATCGTCACCCATCCCTTCTCTCCAGAGATGCTGCCTGTCCTGCGGAGTTACTCCAGCATTTTGCGTCTATCTTCTAGATATCTCTTTCCATTATATATCTTAGCCATGGAAATTGAAACAATTGGCTTTTCTGTCCAAAGCGAGGGTTTAGATTATGTTGCTATACCACTGTGCAAAATGACTAATTAAGTATAAGGGGGTACACAAAAGGCTGGAGAAACTCAGCGGGTGCAGCAGCATCTAAGGAGCGAAGGAGATAGGCGACGTTTCGGGTCTAGACCCTTCTTCAGACTGGTCAGGGATCAGGGAAACGAGAGATATAGCCGGTGATGTGGAGAGATAAAGAACAATGAATGAAAGATACGCAAAAAAGTATCGATGATAAAGGAAACAGGCCATTGTATGCTGTTTGTTGTGTGAAAATGAGAAGCTAGTGCGACTTGGGTGGGGGAGAGATAGAGAGAGAGGGAATGCCAGGGCCCGAGGGCTGAGGGAGAGGTGGGAAGGGGAGGAGACAGCAAGAGTTAACAGAATTGAGAAAATTCAATGTTTAAGCCCAGAGGATGTAGACTCACCAAGCAGAATATGAGGTGCTGTTCGTCCAACCTGCGGTGTTGCTCACTCTGGCCGTGGAGGAGGCCCAGTACTGAGATGTAATTAATTATAAGACTTGTTTAACAGCTGATTTAACAGAATCAGCTATAAATATTTACAGGTCATCTGAAATAGGATAATTAATGCACGGGTGAAATATCAGTGAACCTGCCTTCCTGCAACATGCTTAAGTAAGATAACATAATTTGGAAATTCTATGCATGTTTTTGTTTCCAATGTTGCATTATTTATGTGTAAGATGGAAGTGCAGACGCTGGTTTAAACCGAAGATAGACACAAAAAGCTGAAGTAACTCAGCGGGACAGGCAGCATCTCTGGAGAGAAGGGATGGGTGACGTTTTGGGTTGCCCCACTGACCCTTCTTCAGATTGATTGCATTATTTTGATTTGGAAGTAAGATTAAACTTAAATTCTGAATTTTTTTTTAAACTAATTTTAAATTCAATAATGCAAATTTTAGTTTGCATCCAGCAATTTAGTTTAGTTTTGTTTAAAGATACAGAGTGGATACAGCATTGAGACAGGCCATTCGGCCCACTGAGTCCATGCCTACCAGTGATCACTACGTACAGTAACACTATCCTAAACACGAGGGATAATTTACAATTATACCAAGCCAATTAACCTAGAAACCTGGACGTCTTTGGTGTGTGGGAGGAAACCTGAGCTCCTGGAGAAAACTCACGCAGTCACAGGGAGAACGTACAAACTCCATACAGATCGCACCCATAGTCAGAATCAAACCCGGGTCTCTGGCACTAAGCTGCACAAATTGTGCCACCCATAATGTAATGTTTGACTGGCCCATTTGAACCTTTTAAAATAAATATTATACAAACACATCTTTGATGTTAGTAGAAGATGTATTACCTCGTTTTGCATTATCTGGTGCATAGCTTTTCCTGATCCTGATCTCGGTATTTATGCATAACAATGTGTAAACTCTTACCCTTTATTATGCACACACCCATTGAATCACTAAATGGGATTTGAAGAGTGTAACCTATTTTGCATTGCTTTTAGATTCTGTCATGTCCAGCCCCCAACTTTAGAAGCCTGAAGAAGGGTTTTGACACGAAACTTTGCCTATTTCCTTCGCTCCATAGATGCTGCCTCACCCGCTGAGTTTCTCCAGCATTTTTGTCTACCCCCAACTTTACAATCTTATTTATTTAAGTGAGTTGCAGCGGTTGCACTTTCTGCGCCGGATGAGAAGAGCTCATCTCCCCCATCCCATCCTCACCACTTTCTACAGGGGCACCATAGAGAGTATTCTGACCAGCTGTATCTCTGTCTGGTTTGGGGACTGTAGAGCCTCCGACTGGAAGTCTGTGCAGAGAGTGGTGAGGACAGCGGAAAAAATCATCGGGACCTATCTCCCCTCAATCGGGGATATTGCGACCAAACGCTGTGTGTCTAAGGCCAGCAGTATCATAAAGGACCCCACACATCTCCATCACGGACTGTTCACTCTGCTGCCCTCGGGAAAAAGACACCGCAGCATGAGGAGCAGAACATCAAGGTTCCGCAACAGCTTCTTCCCACGAGCCATCAGACTCCTGAATGCCATGTAAATGGGCTGCCACTATTGTCTATTTATCCTTTTCATACATACCTATCCTTCGGTTAATTTATTGTGTTGCACAGGGAGCCAAATGCAACGTAATTTCGTTTGGAACTGCATATATCAATGTATTTCTAAATGACAATAAAGTTTGTTTGACTTTGACTTTTGACTTTTTGACTTGAGTCTATTCTGGAATTCTATAACTGTCAGGGAAGGATTCCTCATTCAACAATTAATTTTTTAAAAAGCCCTCAAGAAGTGACACAAACATAGTTGTTACAAGCATTTGGTGCAACATAATCCTGAAAATAAACAGTTTCAGAACCGGGTGAGGGGTGCGTAAAGATACGAAGTAGGTATATCCCCTTCATTTTATTTTCCTTCTATTATGTTTTTTGCTTTACTTTCTTGTAAATTCTTTTTTCTTTTATATCTCTCCTCCATTCTCTCTTTTTCTTGCACTTTTCACAAACTATCACTTTCACCACTTTACCTAACATTCTTTTTCTCTCTTTTGGCTTATATTACTTTTTTATTATTAAATTCAAAAGCAAGAAGTTGTATATGAAATGTATTATATTATTCTTAATGTACCCTATAGTATATGACTACTAATAAAACATTTTTTAAAAAAGTGACACAGGCGTACAACCCAATGGTATGTGAGCTGATTTCTCTAACTTTTCGAACTGATTTACTAGAATGTTGCCTGGGTTCCAGCAACTAAGTTACAGAGAAAGGTTAGGTTCTCTAACTTCAAGTAGCCTCTGCATTCCCCCTCTCTCTCTATCCCTCCCCACCCAAGTCATACCAGCTTCAAAGTCATTTTAGACACAAAATGCTGGAGTGACTCAGCGGGACAGGCAGCATCTCTGGAGCGAAGGAATGGGCGACGTTTCAGGTCGAGACCTTTCTTCTTCAATGCCGTCTTGGTAAGACCAATTCGGGTGAATGGTGTACAATTTTGGTCGCCTAATTATAGGAAGGATGTCAACAAAATAGAGAGAATACAGAGGAGATTTACTAGAATGTTGCCTGGGTTCCATCAACTAAGTTACAGAGAAAGATTGAACAAGTTAGGTCTTTATTCTTTGGAGCGCAGAAGGTTAAGGGGGGACTTGATTGAGGTCTTTAAAATGATGAAAGGGATAGACAGAGTTGACGTGGATAAGCTTTTCCCATTGAGGGTAGGGAAGTTTCAAACAAGAGGGCATGACATGAGAATTAAGGGACAGAAGTTTAGGGGTAACATGAGGGGGAACTTCTTTACTCAGAGAGTGGTGGCTGTGTGGAATGATCTTCCAGCAGAAGTGGTGGAGGCAGGATCGATTTTAACATTTAAAAGTAAAGTGGATAGCTATATGGACGGGAAGGTATTGGAGGGGTATGGTCTGAGTGCAGGTAGATGGGACTAGGGGAAAATAAATGGTTGGCACGGACTGGAAGGGCCCGAGAAGGCCTGTTTCCGTGCTGTAATTGTTATATGGTTATATGGTTTTAAAGAAGGAACTGCAGATGCTGGAGAATCGAGGGTTACACAAAAATCTGGAGAAACTCAGCGGGTGCAGCAGCATCTAAGGAGCGAAGGAGATAGGCGACGTTTCGGGTCGAGACCCTTCTTCAGACTGGTCAGGGATCAGGGAAACGAGAGATATAAACAGTGATGTGGAGAGATAAAGAACAATGAATGAAAGATATGCAAAAAAGTATTGATGATAAAGGAAACAGGCCGTTGTAAGCTGTTTGTAGTGTGAAAATGAGAAGCTAGTGCGACTGGGGTGGGGGGGGGGGGAGAGATGGAGAAGGAATGTCAGGGCCCGAGGGCTGAGGGAGAGGTGGGGAGGGGAGGGGGCAGTCTGGGTTAACAGAATTGAGAAAATTCAATGTTTAAGCCCAGAGGATGCAGACTCCCCAAGCGGAATATGAGGTGCGGTTCCTCCAATTTGCGGTGTTGCTCACTCTGGCCGTGGAGGAGGCCCAGCACCGAGAGGTCAGATACGGAATGGGAGGGGGAGTTGAAGTGCTGAGCCACCGGGAGGTCGGGTTGGTTATTGCGAAACGATCGCCCAGCCTCCGCTTGGTCTCACCGATGTAGATCAGCTGGCATCTGGAGCAACGGATGCAGTAGATGAGGTTGGAAGAGGTGCAGGTGAACCTCTGTCGGACTTGGAATGACTGCTTGGGTCCCTGAAAGGAGTGGATGGGGGAGGTGAAGGGACAAGTGTAGCATCTGTTGCGGTTGCAAGGGAATATCCCGGGGAAGTAGTGGAGCGGGAGGGAAGGGAAGAATTGACAAGGGAGTTGCGGAGGGAGCGGTCTTTGCGGAAGGCAGACAGGGGGGGAGATGGGAAGATGTGGCAAGTGGAGGGGTCACGTTGGAGGTGGCAAAACTGGCGGAGGACTATCTGTTGTATGCGCTGGCTGGTGGGGTGAAAGGTGAGGACCAGGGGGACTCGGCCCTTGTTGTGAGTAGGGGAATGGGGAGAGAGGGCAGTGTTGCGGGGTATGGAGGAGACCCTGGTGCGAGCCTCATCTATAGTGGGGGAGGGGAAACCCCGTTCTCTGAAGAACGAGGACATTTGTGATGACATTTGTTATATGGTTTGTTGAGTCTCATTGTCTGTAACTCGTTCTCACCTAACAAACAGTTAACAATGGGCTGTTTCCTTCATCATCGCTACTTTTTTACCATATCTTTCATTAAGTTTTATTTCTTGACACATCACCGTCTATATCTCTCGTTTTCCTCTCCCCTGGCTCTCAGTCTGAAGTAGGGTCTCGACCCGAAGCGTCACCTGTTCCTTCTCTCCAGAGATGCTGTCTGACCCTGATGAGTTACTCCAGCTTTTTGTGTCTATCTTCGGATGTGACTGGTTTGTTTATTTGAAAACAAAGAATCCATGGTTTAGTTAAAACGATTATAGTGTCACAGCATTTGTAACAACACTTTATTAAATAAAATACGTTTGCGTGATAGAGCGAATAAGTAGCTATTCAAATAACGCAACTGGCACATTTATTTACAGATAAAAATACATTGTATTATCCCAACCATAAAAATACTGAAGTAAAACTAATGTAACTAATAAAATAGCAGCTTTAAATAACATATCTAGCACATGTATATGCATTATTTCACCCTGACAATGGTTGAACCATCATTTTTTTATTTTACAAGATGTCTCAATTATGAATATGTAGCATAGTTTGTGTGATCTGTAGTTATCTGTGATTAATTGTACTTTAATTGTACTGTTGGTCTTTTAAAATCATATTATTAATGTATTCATAATCGCAGTCCCTGAACATCCTGTCTGTAGTATTTGAAATTAAATGATTTTTGAAAACTGCTTTTAAAAATGTGAATGAGTACTCCGTTAAGTTTAAATGCATAACCCTCCATTAAGTTTGATGTATAACACATCAGAGAGTAGCCGGAGGCCAGAGGATTGGGACATTTTCATAGGGCAACAGAAGGAAACAAAACGGGCAATACGGGCTGAAAAGATGAAGTACGAAGGGAAGATGGCCAGGAATATAAAGAAGGACAGTGTAGATTGGTTATTGGATGTGAACCAATCAGATTAATGCATGGACATTAACTCCACCTTACTTACACTTTATATTAACACTCACCTCCGGTGGTAGAGATGAACTAACAACGTAATGGGGAAAATAAATGGTCGGCACGGACTGGAAGGGCCGAGAGGGCCTGTTTCCATGCTGTAATTGGTATATGGTTATGTGGTTACGTGCTGCACCATCAAGATTGATGATTAAAGTTGACTTTGAACACCAAACTGTGTCTGTACAGTTCTTTATATGTTTACACGTTCTTAACATGTTGACATGGTGTCAGAAGTGGGAGGTTATACAAAAGCCTCAGAGACACTTATCTGTACATGGCGTACCAGTTCGACTACAAACTGGCTGTTCACCAGCCAGGCATTTAAAAACTTTGCCAGACTTTGGAACTTTCAGCCTGTAAGCAGCAGCCCCGACTACCCTCGACCCAACGGCCTCGCTGAGCGCGCCGTCAGGAGCGCGAAACGGTTGATGGGACGTTCGCATCTTGCCAATTCCGTCGTCCACCTGGATCTGTTAAACCTGAGAAACATTTCCAGGGATGGTGGTCTAGGCTCTCCCGCCCAGCGGCTGATGTCTAACACGATACGGCCCCAGTTTCCCGTCGCCCAACAACTGCTGAAGCCACAGGTGCTCAAAGCAGGTACGGTCCATAAGCGCATTCAGGAGAAACACGATGTCCATAAGCGCTCCTATGACAACTCTAGCAAACCACTCAGACCATCACTGCAAGGTCAAGTGGTTCGCCTGCAGACTGCCGTTGGACATACCCGTCTGGGTTTCATTGAGGGACCAGCCAAGGAACCTCGTTCCTACCTTGTCAACGTCAATGGTGTTCTGTACCAAGCACAGCCGTCAACATCTACTGCCCGTGAACGAACCGCGACCATCTCCTTCCGGTCCTTACGCACCGCCGTTGGTTTTCCAGGCCCCTGCTGCTGTTGTCCGTCCCAGACCCCCTGACTCCCGCATGTTTTCCCCGTGTGGTTCGGTTCCCTCATCCCCGAAGCCTCTAGTCATTTCGAGTGCCCCTCGTCCTGCAAGCTCGCCCCGTCGTTTCTCTCCAGGCTCCCTGGCTGTGTTTTCCTCCTCGGGTTCTCCACCACCCAGCCCTACTAACTTTTCTGGAACGGAGGAGGAAGGGTTTGTCCGTACGCGTTCGGGGCGGGTTAGCAGACCGCCTGACAGGTACGGCGAGTATATTAACAGCAAATGTTTTAACAATTGGTGAATACCTTTTATCTCTATAGGAAAGGATGTAGAATTATTGCATGTGAATCAATCAGAGTAATGTACTGACACTAACTCCACCTTACTGTGCACTTTATATTAACACTCACTTCCTATATTACGCGGTTACATCAGTGGTAGAGATGAACTAACAACGTATTGTACTGCACCACCAAGATTGATGATTAAAGTTGACTTTGAACACCAAACTGTGTCTGTACAGTTCTTTATATGTTTACATGTTCTTAACATGTTTACGGACAGTAAAAGCTTCTTTAGATATGTTAAGGGAAAAAGAGTAGCAAAGTCAAATGTGGGTCCCTTGGAGGCAGACACGGGTGAAATTATTATGGGTAACAAGGAAATGGCAGAAGAGTTGAATAGGTACTTCAGATCTGTCTTCACTAAGGAAGACACAAACGATCTCCCAGATGTACTGGAGGACAGAGGATCTAAGGGGGTAGAGGAACGGAAAGAAATTTTCATTAGGCGAGAAATAGTATTGGGTAAGCTAATGGGACTGAAGGATGATAAATCCCCTGGGCCTGATGGTCTGCATCCCATGGTCCTCAGGGAGGTGGCCCTAGAAATAGTGGACGCATTGGTGATCATTTTCCAATGTTCAATAGATTCAGGATCAGTTCCTGTGGATTGGAGGATAGTTAATGTTATCCCACTTTTCAAGAAAGGAGTGAGAGAGAAAACGGGGAATTACAGACCAGTTAGCCTGACATCGGGGGTTGGAAAGATGTTGGAGTCAATTATTAAAGAGGTAATAATGGGGCATTTGGATAGCAGTGAAAGGATTAATCCAAGCCAACAACAAGAGGGCATGACATGAGAATTAAGGGACAAAAGTTTAGGGGTAACATGAGGGGGAACTTCTTTACTCAGAGAGTGGTGGCTGTGTGGAATGAGCTTCCAGCAGAAGTGGTGGAGGCAGGATCGATTTTAACATTTAAAAGTAAAGTGGATGGGTATATGGACAGGAAGGGAATGGAGGGGTATGGTCTGAGTGCAGGTAGATGGGACTAGGGGAAAATAAATAGTCGGCTCGGACTGGAAGGGAAATCATGCTTGACTAATCTTCTGGAACTTTTTGAGGATATGACAAGTAAAATGGATGAAGGGGTGCCAGTGGATGTAGTGTATCTAGAGTTTCAGAAAGCCTTTGATAAGGTCCCGCACGGGAGACTGGTGACAAAAATTAGATAACATGGTATTGGGAGTAGGGTGTTGACATGGATAGAAAATTGGTTGGCAGACGGGAAGCAAAGAGTAGGAGTGAACGGGTCCTTTTCAGAATGGCAGGCAGCGGCGAGTGGAGTGCCGCAAGGCTCGGTGTTGGGGCCGCAACTGTTTACCATATATATTAATGATTTGGAAGAGGGAATTAGGAGCAACACTTGCAAGTTTGCTGATGCCACATAGCTGGGTGGCAGTGTGAACTGTGAAGAGAATGTTTGGAGGTTGCAGGGGGACCTGGACAGGTTGAGTGAGTGGGCAGATGCGTGGCAGATGCAGTATAATATAGATAAATGTGAGGTTATCCACTTTGGTGGCAAAAACAAGGGGGCAGATTATTATCTCAATGGGGTTAGGTTAGGTAAGGGGGAGACCTGGGTGTCCTTGTACACCGGTCACTGAAAGTTGGCATTGGCATGCAGGTACAGCAAGCAGTGAAGAAAGCTAATGGAATGTTGGCCATCATAACAAGAGGATTTCAGTATAGGAGTAAAGAGGTTCTTCTGCAGTTGTATAGGGCTCTGATGGGACCACATCTGGAGTATTGTATGCATTTTTCGTCTCCTAATTCGAGGAAGGATATCCTTGTGATTGAGGCAGTGCAGCGTAGGTTCACGAGATTGATCCCTGGGATGGCAGGACTATCATATGAGGAAAGATTGAAAAGACTAGGCTTGCATTCACTGGAGTTTAGAAGGATGAGGGGGAATCTTATAGAAATATATAAAATTATAAAAGGACTGGACAAGCTAGATGCAGGAAAAATGTTCCCAATGTTGGGTGAGTCCAGAACCAGGGGCCACAGTCTTAGAATAAAGGGGAGGCCATTTAAGACTGAGGTGAGAAAAAACGTTTTCGCCCAGAGAGTTGTGAATTTCACCCAGAGAGTTGCAATTATAGACCTGTTCATTTGACGTCAGTGGTGGGAAAATTAATGGAAAGGATACTTAGAGATAATATATATAATCATCTGGATAAACAGGGTATTTTTAGGAACAGTTAACATGGATTTGTGCCTGGAAGGTCATGTTTGACTAATCTTCTTGAATTTTTTGAAGTGTTTACTAGGGAAATTGATGAGGGTAAATCAGTGGATGTTGTCTATATGGATTTCAGTAAGGCCTTTGACAAGGTTCTCCATGGAAGGTTGGTTAAGAAGGTTCAATCTTTGGGTGTTAATGGCGGAGTAGCAAGATGGATTCAACAGTGGATAAATGGGAGATGCCAGAGAGTAATGGTGGATGGCTGTTTGTCAGGTTGGAAGCCGGTGACCAGTGAGGTGCGTCAGGGATCTGTGTTGGGTCCACTGTTGTTTGTCATGTACATAAATGATCTGGATGATGGGGTGGCAAATTGGATAAGTATGCAGATGATACTAAGATAGGGGGTGCTGTGGATAATGAAGTAGATTTTCAAAGTCTACAGAGAGATTTGGGCCATTTGGAAGAGAGGGCTGAAAGATGGCAGATGGAGTTTAATGCTGATAAGTTTGAGGTGCTACACCTTGGTAGGACAAATCAAAATAGGACGTACATGGTAAATGGTAGCAAATTGAGGAATGCAGTATAACAGAGGGATCTAGGAATAACTGTGCATAGTTCCCTGAAGGTGGAATCTCATATAGATAGGGTGGTAAAGAAAGCTTTTGGTGTGCTGGCCTTTATAAATCAGAGCATTGAGTATAGAAGTTAGGATGTAATGCTAAAATTGTACAAGGCATTGGTGAGACCAATTCTGGTCACCAAATTATGGGAAAGGTGTCAACAAAATAGAGAGAGTACAGAGGAGATTTACTAGAATGTTGCCTGGGTTTCAGCACCTAAGTTACAGAGAAAGGTTGAATAAGCTAGGTCTTTATTCTTTGGAGCGATGAAGGTTAAGGGGGACTTGATTGAGGTCTTTAAAATTATGAGAGGGATAGACAGAGTTGACGTGGATAAGCTTTTCCCATTGAGGGTAGGAAAGATTCAAACAAGAGGGCATGACATGAGAATTAAGGGACAGAAGTTTAGGGGTAACATGAGGGGGAACTTCTTTACTCAGAGAGTGGTGGCTGTGTGGAATGATCTTCCAGCAGAAGTGGTGGAGGCAGGATCGATTTTAACATTTAAAAGTGAAGTGGATAGGTATATGGACGGGAAGGGAATGGAGGGGTATGGTCTGAGTGCAGGTAGATGGGACTAGGGGAAAATAAATGGTCGGCACGGACTGGAAGGGCCGAGAAGGCCTGTTTCCGTGCTGTAATTGTTATATGGTTATATGGTTATAATAGCAAAAGTGGGGTGTAACTTACTAGATTCAAACGTATTTAATTACCATTGTAGATATGGCGGCACGGTGGTGCAGCGGTAGGGCTACTGCTGTACAGAGCCAGTGACCTGGGTTCGATCCTGACCACGGGTGGTGTCTGTAGGTAGTTTGTACATCCTTCCTGTACAAACTTCCTGTTTGTGTTTTCTCCAAGAGATCCAGTTTCCTCCCGCATTCCAGACATACAGGTATGTAGGTTAATTGGCTTGGTATAATTGTAGATTGTCCCTAGTGTGTGTGGGATAGTGTTAGTGTGCGGGGATCGCTGGTCGCTACTGATTTGCTGGGGCCGAAAGACCCGTTCCCTTGTTGTATCTCTTAACTAAGCTATAATTTGGTGGTTCAGATTTAACCTGTGTTATGTGCATTTACTGTTATCTTAAATGTATTCATTTTTTCCTAAAGTGTCGATGGTCTTAATGTATGCTCTGAGCAGCAATGAAACAAAATATATACACTGGTGCAATAAAAATCACTGTGCACGTTTATGTCTGAAATATTATTTATAACTGCATCTGGAAATTTATTTATTTGTAATTAAAATGTTGTATGATTATATTTGTTAAACAATGAAGCAATTTAAATTATTTCAACAGTGAATGCTGTAGCATCGATCAGTATCAGCCATGGACTATTGATGTAACTCTCTTTCTTTACAAAGGTTAAAATACGTATAAATTATAATTGAGCAGGAATGAGTTCGAATAATGTGATAAAATAAATGTCCTTCCAGTTTGTTTTTATGAAGGAACTGCAGATGCTGTAAAATCGAAGGTGGACGATTCCTATTTCCTTCGCTCCATAGATGCTGCCTCACCCGCTGAGTCTGTCCTTCCATTTCGTTCCTTCATTTCCTGTATGTTAGGTGATCATCATTTGCAGCAAAACCGTTTACATTTATTGACTAAACTTCAAGATTCAAGATCAGGAGAGTTTATTGTCATGTGTGTCCCAGATAGGACAATGGAATTCTTGCTTTGCTTCAGCACAACAGAATATTGAAGGCATACATAAATACAGAACAGATCTATGTGCCCACATGCCATTCAATATATATATACACATAAATAAGCATTTAAAGTGCAATATGCTGTTAAAGTTCAGATTTTTGTTTGAGTTGAGTTTAATAGTCTGATGGCTGTGGGGAAAAAACTCTCAGATAACGGAATTATTCGTTGCTTTAGTGATGGTTTTATTTTGCAAGAGGATTAGATTAGAATGATTCACTTTGAAAATGGCGCCAAAACATGGCGACTCTTGCATTTGAGCTCAGCAGACCATTTCTGTACACTTGCCAGTCAAAGATGTGCTTTGGTATGGGAATACTGTACTGGGCTGTGTGCAAGAAAATAATTTCACTGTCCATTGAACCATAATTAGCTTATTTTACAACCAATTGTAAAATGTTTAATTGCTCGATCAATTAAAGTCCAGTTGACATTTTTTGTACACATGTTGTAGACTTAATTGCTTTGTAAGCGATAACACAAAAGGTTTAAATGCTAACACTGTATTTGGTTGCATCTTATTTTTTTTTAATTCAAGTGAGATGTCGCTTGCCAGCCATTTGCGAACGCTATTTCAACATGTCCAGCATCTTTTAATTTCTAAAGGAATACACATGAATTGTTGCCACCCCTCCACTCCTTGTGCATTTTCCAAACAGTGGGTAAAGAATGTATTTAATTTATATTTGTGCTCCTCCTCCACCTTTGGGTTCCGAATACTATCGCGCCTGCAACAAAGGAATTCTCCTTTAAATGCTTGTCTTTAAATAATGAGCCCGAAGAAAGACGAGATATTGCAAATTGCATTCCCCTCCTTCCCTTCCCCCTCAAGTAACATGTTTCTCAAATTCTATTGTCGGGAATGCTAACGCCCTGGCCTTAAAGGACGTTTCTAATGTCCTTTTTGTGTTTGAAAATGGAAGCATAAATAAAGGCATCAATTAGTTAGTTCCCAGCAGAAATGAATCCTGCCAGTTCAATCTGCATTGGCCGCAGTGACTGGTCATCACAGGCTTCGAAGCAGGATAATTAAGCCTTTGTTCGGCGAGAGGGAAACTGGTACCAGCCTGTTCAAAATGAGCTCCATGACCTTCCACCTGGTCTGTCACCTATGCCCTTTAATTTGATGATTCCGCATATCCTCCGACTCTATTTTTAGAAGCAAGCAGCGAGTCAGTAAGCAGCTCTATTTGATTTTCAGCAACAACTGACATCAACATACTATCGATACCAACCCGTAATAGGTGCAATGCGTGGAAGTATGTCGCTTCGTTCTACAAAAGAAAATCTCAGTTTTAATTAAGTGCTAAAAAAAAATCACATTGCAGCGCTAAGAATAAGAAATAAGAAAATAACCATTTAAAAACAGAAGTGGTAAACTGGACAAGCAAGCAATTTCTTACTTTGATAAATTCAGATTTATAAATTTGAATTACAAAACGAGGCTAATTTTAATAGCACTCACAATATCACAATGTTAGGGGAAATGTTTCTTCATACTTTTAGTTTGTCTCGGAAGTCCTATGCAAAGCTATAAATTGCCTCTGATCTTTTAAAACTAGTGGGGGGTTTTTTAGACAATGCAACAAACATTAAAAAATTATGTTTGAACGATCTTTAATTAGGCTTTATCTTGCATTCAATGATATACCCTTATATGTGGTAGACAGAAATGCTGGAGAAACTCAATGGGTGAGGCAGCGTCTATTGAGCGAAGGAAATAGGCAACGTTTTGGGGCCGAGACCCTTCTTCAGACCTTTCACCCCACCAGCCAGCGCATACAACAGATAGTCCTCCGCCAGTTTCGCCACCTCCAACGTGACCCCTCCACTCGCCACATCTTCCCATCTCCCCCCCTGTCTGCCTTCCGCAAAGACCGCTCCCTCCGCAACTCCCTCGTCAATTCTTCCCTACCCTCCCGCTCCACTCCTTCCCCGGGCACTTTCCCTTGCAACCGCAAGAGATGCTACACTTGTCCCTTCACCTCCCCCATCCACTCCTTTCAGGGACCCAAGCAGTCATTCCAAGTCCGACAGAGGTTCACCTGCACCTCCTCCAACCTCGTCTACTGCATCCGTTGCTCCAGATGCCAGCTAATCTACATCGGTGAGACCAAGCGGAGGCTAGGCGATCGTTTCGCCGAACACCTCCGCTCGGTCCGCAATAACCAACCCGACCTCCCGGTGGCTCAGCACTTCAACTCCCCCTCCCACTCCGTATCCGACCTCTCGGTCCTGGGCCTCCTCCATGGCCAGAGTGAACAACACCGCAAGTTTGAGGAACAACATCTCATATTCCGCTTGGGGAGTTTGCATCCTCTGGGCTTAAACATTGAATTTTCTCAATTCTGTTAACCCAGACTGCTCCCTTTCCCCCCCCCCCCCCCCCCCCCACCTCTCCCTCAGCCCTCGGGCCCTGACATTTCTTCTCCATCTCCCCCCCCCCCAAGTCGCACTAGCTTCTCATTTTCACACCAGAAACAGCTTACAATGGCTTGCTTCCCTTATCACCAATACCTTTTTGCATATCTTTCACTCATTGTTCTTGCTTTATCTCTCCATATCACTGTTTATATCTCTCGTTTCCCTGATCCCTGACCTGTCTGAAGAAGGGTCTCGACCCGAAACGTCGCCTATCTCCTTCGCTCCTTAGATGCTGCTGCACCCGCTGAGTTTCTCCAGCTTTTTGTGTAACCCCCCCCCTTCTTCAGACTGATGTGAAGGTGGGGGCGGGGTGGGAAGAAGAAAGGAAGAGGAGGAGCCAGAGAGCTAGAGGGAGAGCCGAGAAGGGGAGGAGAGGAGGAGAGGAGACAGTAAGGATTACCTGAAATTAGAGAAGTCAATGTTCATACCGCCGGGGTGTAAACTACCCAAGCGCTATTTGAGGTGCTGCTCCTCCAATTTCTGGTGGGCCTCACTCTGGCCATGGATGATGCCCAGGACAGAAAGGTCGGATTCGGAATGGGAGGGGGAGTTGAAGTGCTGAGCCACCGGGAGATCAGGTTGGTTATTGCGGACCGAGCGGAGGTGTTCGCCGAAGCGATCGCCGAGCCTCCGCTTGGTCTCACCGATTTGCATCAGTTGACATCTAGCGCAGCCAATGCAATAGATGAGGTTGGAGGAGGTGCAGGTGAACCTCTGTCGCACCTGGAAAGACTGCTTGGGTCCTTGGATGGAGTCAAGGGGGGAGGTAAAGTGACAAGTGTAGCATTTCTTGCGGTTGCAAGGGAAGGTGCCTGGAGAGGGGGTAGTATGAGTGGGAAGGGACGAAAGGACCAGGGAGTTACGGAGGGAGCGGTCTCTGCGGAAAGCAGACAGGGGAGGAGATGGGAAGATGTGGCAAGTGGTGGGGTCACGTTGGAAGTGGCAAAAATGACAGAGGATTATTTGTTGTATGTGACGGCTGGTAGGGTGGAAGGTGAGAACTAGGGGGACTCTGCCCTTGTTACCAGTGGGGGGATGGGGAGAGAGTGAAGTGTCACTGTGTATCGAAGAAACCCTGGTGAGAACCTTATCAATGGTAGAAGAGGGGAACCCCCGTTCCATGAAGAATGAGGACATCTCCGATGCCCTGGTGTGGAACACCTCATCCTAGGTGCAGATGCGGCGTAGGCGGAGGAATTGGGAGTAGGGGATGGAGTCCTTACAGGAAGCAGGTTGGGAAGACGTGTAGTCCAAATAGCCATGGAGGGAAGGGGAGGAGGCAGCCAGGGTTAACAGAATTGAGAAAATTCCCCTTCCCACCTCTCCCTCAGCCCTCGGGCCCTGGCATTCCCCCTCTCACTCTCTATCTCTCCCGCACCCAAGTCGCACTGGCTTCTCATTTTCACACTACAAACAGCTTACAATGGCCTGTTTCCTTTATCATCGATACTTTTTTGCATATCTTTCATTCATTGTTCTTTATCTCTCCACATCACCGTCTATATCTCTCGTTTCCCTGATCCCTGACCAGACCTGAAGAAGGATCTCGACCCGAAACCCCTATCTCCTTCGCTCCTTAGATGCTGCTGCACCCGCTGAGTTTCTCCAGCTTTTTGTGTAACCCTCGATTCTCCAGCATCTGCAGTTCCTTCGTTAACATCTTTTCATTGTACCTCGGTACACGCAACAATAATGAACAAAATTAATCTCTACTTTAGTTACCAAATGCTGTTAATAAATTGGTTGGTGGAATTTCTAACTCTAAATATACTGCTCTCGATGGTACAATTAGAATAGAATTCTGCATTCCATTTCTATAATTTCATAGGTTATCGCAAAGTTCTCAAAGCTTTTCACGGCACCTCGATACACGTGACAATAATCACAAAACTCAACGGGACTGTCATATGCTGAGAGAATGGAGCGACTGGGCTTGTACACTCTGGAATTTAGAAGGGTAAGAGGGGATCCCATTGAAACATATAAGATTGTTAAGGGTTTGGACACGTTAGAGGCAAGAGACATGTTCCCGATGTTGGGGGAGTCCAGAACCAGGGACCACAGTTTAAGAATAAGGAATAAGCCATTTAGAACGGAGACGAGGAAACACTTTTTCTCACAGAGAGTGTTGAGTCTGTGGAATTCTCTGCCTCAGAGGGTGGTGGAGGCCGGTTCTCTAGATACTTTCAAGAGAGAGCTAGATAGGGCTCTTAAAAATAACGGAGTCAGGGGATATGGGGAGAAGGCAGGAATGGGGTACTGATTGTGGATGATCAGCCATGATCACATTGAATGGCGGTGCTGGCTCGAAGGGCCAAATGGCCTACTCCCGCACCTATTGTCTATTGTCTATTGTCTGTGAGACGAACTGAGCGGAGGTGTTCTGCAAAACGATTGACGAGCCTGCGCTTGGTCTTGCCGATGAAGAGAAGTTGACACCTGGAACAGCGGATACAGTAGATGAGGTTGGAGGAGGTGCAAGTGAACCTCTCCCTCACCTGGAAAGACTGTTTGGGACCTTGGATGGAGTCGAGGGGGGAGGTAAATGAACAGGTATTGCATCTCCTGCGGTTGCAGGGGAAAGAGCCTGAGGAGGGGGTGGTTTGTGTGGGAAGGGACGAGTTGACCAGGGAGTTTCAGAGGGAATGATCTCTGTGTAAAGTAGAAAGGGATGGAGATGGGAAGATGTGGCCAGTAGTGGGACTCCGTTGGAGGTGGCGAATATGTTGCGTGCGACGGCTAATGGGGTGGAAGGTGAGGACAAGGGGGGGACTCTGTCCTTGTTAGGAATGGGGGGAGTAGGAGCAAGGGCAGAGCCACGGGATATCGAGGAGACCCTCGTGAGAACCTCATCTTATAGTGGAAGAGGGTAACCCCTGTTTCCTAAAGAATGAGGATATCTCCGATTAAGACATAATAATAGTGGTCTAGGGTTCCGAATATTGTCTCTCATCTCTTTATCACATAATTGGAGGTTATGCAGGGCTCAAAACACCATAGAACATCCAAATATAGATTAATGAGGACAATTCTGTCATCCGCAGTACAGCTGCCTAATTCAGCACTCTGGTCAGCGACATCTTCCCAAATCATCATGCCACAAGGACAACACCTTCATAATATTTTGTGGGAAGCAACTGCAGATGCTGGTTTACAGCGAAGATAGACACAAAATGCTGGAGTATCTCAGCGGGTCAGGCAGCATCTCTGGAGAGAAGGAATGGGTGATGTTTCAGGTCAGACCCCTTCTTCAGACTGGAAGATAGAGCAGGCCAGAACAAAACATGGCTGACGACAGATGTCCTCAGGAAGGGTGGAGTTCACAATGGCCCATTGTTGGCTGGGTAAGGTGTGCGCACAACAGGGGCACAAGGATGCGAATGGTGGAATTAGGGGGACGGCTAGGGAAAGGGGGAGAGTGGGAGAGAGGTTGAGGGGGTGGGGTGAAAGGAAGGCAGGGGTTGTGGTTAGAGAAGTCAATGTTCATACCACGGGGTTGCAAGCTGTCCAAGTGCAATATGAGGTGCTGTTCCTCCACTTTGTGTTTTGGCCTCACTCTGACAACGGAGGAGGCCCAGGACAGAAAGGTCTGCGCGGGAATGGGAGGGGGTGGTTAAAGTGTTTGGCAATTGGGAGATCATGTAGGCGAAGACGTAAATATTCAGCGAAATGATTGCCAAGTCTACTCTTGGTCTCACCGATATTCATAGCAAAAGGATTTGAGTATAGGTTCATAGCAAAAGGATTTGAGTATAGGAGCAGGGAGGTTCTACTTCAGTTGTATAGGGTCTTGGTGAGACCACACCTGGAGTATTGCGTACAGTTCTGGTCTCCAAATCTGAGGAAGGACATTATTGCCATAGAGGGAGTGCAGAGAAGGTTCACCAGACTGATTCCTGGGATGTCAGGACTGTCTTATGAAGAAAGACTGGATAGACTCGGTTTATACTCTCTAGAATTTAGGAGATTGAGAGGGGATCTTATAGAAACTTACAAAATTCTTAAGGGGTTGGACAGGCTAGATGCAGGAAGATTGTTCCCGATGTTGGGGAAGTCCAGGACAAGGGGTCACAGCTTAAGGATAAGGGGGAAATCCTTTAGGACCGAGATGAGAAGGACTTTTTTCACACAGAGAGTGGTGGGTCTCTGGAACTCTCTGCCACAGAGGGTAGTTGAGGCCAGTTCATTGGCTATATTTAAGAGGGAGTTAGATGTGGCCCTTGTGGCTAAGGGGATCAGAGGGTATGGAGAGAAGGCAGGTACGGGATACTGAGTTGGATGATCAGCCATGATCATATTGAATGGCGGTGCAGGCTCGAAGGGCCGAATGGCCTACTCCTGCACCTATTTTCTATGTCTATGTTTTCTATGATATATAGGAGCCCCCATCGGAAACACCAGATAGAATAGATGAGGTTAGAGAATCATAATATTTCCATTTTGCCAGTTAGGTCAGGCTCGTGGACAAATATTTATGCACCACAATAATCTTAAACTACATTTATTAAAAATGTGTTGTAAATTATTTGGTCAAATATGTAAAGAAACATAAATGAGAAGCAACCTTTTCAGGACTGTCTGCCAGCTGGGTCAATGATCACTGCAGGAGAGGCTAGTGATTTAATTCATTGCTTAAAAAAACACCTCATGGAAACAGGCCCTTCGGCCCACCAAGACCATACTGACCATTGATCGGCCATTGACTCTAGTTCTATGTTACCCCACTTTCTCATCCACTCTACTCACTCGGGGCAATTCACGGAGGCCAATTAACCATATAACCATATAACAATTACAACATGGAAATAGGCCATCTCGGCCCTTCTATACAATACATTACAACGCAATACCATTTATTGTCATTTGAACCTCATTGAGGTTCAAGCGAAATTTAGTTTCTGCAGTTACACAAACAAGAAAAGAACCAAGACACAACACAATTTACACAAACATCCATCACAGTGAATCTCCTCCCTACTGTGATGGAAGGCAAAGTCATATCTCTCCCCTGCACTCCCCATTCTCCTCCCGATGTCAGAGTCAAAGCCCCCGGCGGGCGATGGTAAATAAGTCCCGCAGCCATTTAGGCCGCGCCGGGCGATGCAAGGCCCCGCTCCGGGTCTTGTTGTTGGAGCCCCCGGCGGGCGCTAGCAAGTCCCGCAGCCATTAAAGCCGCGCCGGGCGATGTAAGGCCCTGCTCCAGGTCATCTTCAACCCCGCAACTCGGGCGGGAGAAGTTCCCGCTGCGGGAGCTCCGAAAAGCGGTCTCCCACCAGGGACCCGCGAGCTCCCGGTGTTACCGTCCACCGGCCTGCAGCTGAAGCCTCCGAATCTCCGAGGTCGGGCAGCAGCAGCGCGCCGCCACAGCGCCTCACGTTCCCAACTCGACCAGCTCCACGACGGTGAGTAGCCCGCAGGCTCCGCGACTGGAGCCCTAGGTCCGGCTGGAGTCCGCTTCACGGTGCTAGGCCCCAATGGCAACGGAGACCCAACAGAGAAAAGGTCGGGTCCTCCGTACAGGGGAAAGATTTTAAATGTTTCCGCTACCCCGCCCCCCACCCCCCACACATATGCAGCTAAAAAAAAAACACTAACTAACTACACTCAAACGAGACAAAAAATAAAAAAAGACAGACGGACTGCAGAGGGCGCTGCGACGAGAGTCGCGCCACCCACCGAATGATTCTAGTCCGTGCCGAACACTTACTCTCACCTAGTCCCATCTACCTGCACTCAGACCATACCCCTCCATTCCTTTCCCGTCCATATACCTATCCAATTTATTTTTAAATGATAAAATCGAACCTGCCTCCACCACTTCCACTGGAAGCTCATTCCACTAAGCTACCACTCTCTGACTAAAGAAGTTCCCCCTCATAGAAACATAGAAACATAGAAAATAGGTGCAGGAGTAGGCCATTCAGCCCTTCGAGCCTGCACCACCATTCAATATGATCATGGCTGATCATCCAACTCAGTATCCTGTACCTGCCTTCTCTCCATACCCTCTGATCCCTTTAGCCACAAGGGCCACATCTAACGCCCTCTTAAATATAGCCAATGAACTGGCCTCAACTACCTTCAGTGTCATGTTACCCCTCTGTTCCACAGCATTCCTCAATTCCCTACCATTTACCAACTAATCTAAAACTGGTATCCTTGTTTTTGAACCTAGTGGGTTATTTGACCCTTGCCATAGAGGGGGTACAGAGAAGATTCACCAGACTGATTCCTGGGATGTCAGGACTTTCATATGAGGAAAGATTGGATAGACTCGGCTTGTACTCGCTGGAATTTAGAAGATTGAGGGGGGATCTTATAGAAACGTACAAAATTCTTAAGGGGTTGGACAAGCTAGATGCTGGAAGATTGTTCCCAATGTTGGGGGAGTCCAGAACAAGGGGTCACAGTCTAAGGATAAGGGGGAATTCCTTTAGGACCGAAATGAGGAAAACATTCTTTACACAGAGAGTGGTGAGTCTCTGGAATTCTCTGCCACAGAAGGTAGTTGAGGCCAGTTCATTGGCTATATTTAAGAGGGTGTTAGATGTGGCACTTGTGGCTAAAGGGATCAGGGGGTATGGAGAGAAGGCAGGTACGGGATACTGAGTTGGATGATCAGCCATGATCACATTAAATGGCGGTGCAGGCTCGAAGGGCCGAATGGCCTACTCCTGCACCTATTTTCTATGTTTCTATGTTTCTATTTGTTCCGAAGATATATACACATTGCTGGAGTAACTCAGTGGGTCAGGCAGCATCTCTGGAGAACAGGAGTAGGTGACGATTCGGGTCGAGACCCTTCCTCGGACTGAGAATCACGGGAGAGGGAAAGGAGAGGTATGAAAAGGTTCAGCGCAAATCGGCGGAGCCGGGACCGATGACCGAGGAAAGGCGGAGCCCACAATGTCCATTGTTGGCTGTGGAAGAGGTGATAACGAGCGGATATATGGATGTGAACAGTGGAACTGACAGGATGACTGAGGGTGGGGGAGGGACAGAGAGAGAGGTTCTTGAAATTAGAGGAAATGTTCAGACAAGCAAACCAGAGTAAATCAAGGGTGGCACAGTGGTGCTGCTTGCAGAGACATTGCCTCGAAGCGCCAGAGACCTGATGTCCATCCTAAACCCTCGACTGCTGTCCAAGTGGAGTTTGTACTCTCTCCCTATGGCCAGGTGGGTTTCTTCTGGATGCTCTGGTTTCCTCCCGCATCCCAAAGAAGTGCGGGCTTACAGGTAGCGAATTGAGGAATCCAGTTGAACAGAGGGATCTAGGAATAACTGTGCATAGTTCCCTGAAGGTGGAATCGCATGTAGATAGGGTGGTAAAGAAAGCTTTTGGTGTGCTGGCCTTTATAAATCAGAGCATTGAATATAGGAGTAGGGAAGTAATGTTAAAATTGTACAAGGCATTGGTGAGACCAATTCTGGAGTATGGTGTACAATTTTGGTCGCCTAATTATAGGAAGGATGTCAACAAAATAGAGAGAGTACAGAGGAGATTTACTAGTTAGGTCTTTATTCTTTGGAGCGCAGAAGGTTAAGGGGGGACTTGATTGAGGTCTTTAAAATGATGAAAGGGATAAACAGAGTTGACGTGGATAAGCTTTTCCCATTGAGGGTAGGGAAGATTCAAGCAAGAGGGCATGACATGAGAATTAAGGGACAGAAGTTTCGGGGTAACATGAGGGGGAACTTCTTTACTCAGGATCGATTTTAACATTTAAAAGTAAAGTGGATAGGTATATGGATGGGAGGGGAATGGAGGGGTATGGTCTGAGTGCAGGTAGATGGGACTAGGGGAAAATAAATGGTCGGTACGGACTGGAAGGGCCGAGAAGGCCTGTTTCTGTGCTGTAATTGTTATATGGTTATATGGTTATAGTTAGTAGAAAATGCTTAAATATCTGAATCGTTCCACCCCCCCACCCCATTCAGAGGCACTGAAGTCTATTTAACTTCAAATACTCCATCCACATCTTGTAGTGTAACAATAGTAGAAATAGAATTGCAGTACAACTATTTAGAGAGTGGAAAATTATTGCCAAGGTACAGATTTGCAGTATATATAGTTGAAAATACATTATTTTCAGAAAATCTGCTGATTTCATAAATCAGAAAAAAAGCAAATATTGCAAACCAGTATATATTTTTTAGTTTAGAGATATAGCTCGGAAACAGGCCCTTCGGCCCACCGAGTCCGCACCAACCTGCGATACCCGCACAGTAACACTATCCTCCACACACTAGGGACAATTAGTACCAATTATACCAATCCAATTGACCTGCAAACCTGTATGTCTTTGAAGTGTGGGAGGAAACCGAAGATCTCGGAGAAAACCCACGCAGGTCACGGTGAGAACGTAGAAACTCCTTACAGACA
Organism: Raja brachyura; assembly: GCA_963514005.1. The sequence goes on from OY740785.1 coordinate 112,323,094, forward strand.
AGCGCCCATAGTCAGGATTGAACCCGGGTTCCTGGTGCTGTCAGGCACCATCTCTACCGCTGTGCCACCCCTGATTTAACATTTGATTCAACATGTTCCCGATGTTGGGGAAGTCCAGAATCAGGGACCACAGCTTAAGAATAATGAGTAAGCCATTTAGAACGGAGACGAGGAAACACTTTTTCTCGCAAAGAGTTGTGAGTCTGTGGAATTCTCTGGCTCAGAGGGCGGTGGAGGCAGGTTCTCTGGATGCTTTCAAGAGAGAGCTAGATAGGGCTCTTAAAAATAGCGGAGTCAGGGGATATGTGAAGAAGACAGGAACGGGGTGCTGCTCGGCCATGATCACATTGAATGGCTGTGCTGGCTCGAAGGGCCAAATGGCCTACTCCTGCACTTATTATCTATTGTCTATTGTTTATCTTTAGCTTATGCTTGCTTTGGGGTTAAGCCTCCATCAGTTTTCTCTTCAGCATATAAAAGGCATGCTCAATTGGGTTCAGATCGGGTGATTGACTTGGCCACTCAAGAATTGACCATTTTTTGGCTTTGACAAACTCCTTTGTTGCTTTAGCCCACCAGCGGTGATGAAACCAACTACAGAGCGGAGGTGCAGAACCTGTCGGACTGATGCTCACATAACAACTTGTCCCTATACACCTCTAAGACCAAGGAGCTGATTAGCAACTTCAGGAGGACGCATCATGGGGAATACACTCCAATCTCTATCAACGGGGACAGTGTGGAGAGAGGGCCCACATGCCCACCAAACCTGCGAGTTGGGGGCTATGCGTCAGTGGATAGGGCGGTTATGGGGTAAAAGGAGCAAGTCCATAATATTAATATATTAACAAGGGGGGTAGTTAGCGAGGGAGGGGGAGTAGTTAGTGTGTGTGTGTGGGTGGTTAATGTGTGTGACGCCGCATGCCACCCCCCCCCCCCCCCTCAACCGCACGTTGGGGGAACAGACCCGACGGGTCTGCACATGGTCGAGTAACCATTAAAACTGTCATTGGTTTGTTGGTTTGTAACGGGTTCTATTTCGCGAAAATTCGTTTAAGCTGCTTGTGAATTTACTCCTCCGCCCTTTGCCGTAGCGGAGAAATGTTTACATATTCCTGTAGAGTTTTGAGTCACGGTGCCATCTCACAGATGTCCAATCACAATGGGTCTCATTTACATATGACATGACATCACAATGGGACAGGGGTGTGAGATTGCAACCTTCACGTGGTGGCTCCCTCTCCACCTCCCTCCACTCCCCCTCTCCCTCCACCTCCACCCCTCTTATCCTCCCCCCTTTCCACTCTCTCCTCCATCCCCTCCTCTCCTCCCCCCCTCCACCTCTACCCTTCCTCGTCTCTCCCCCTCCACCACTCCCCCCTCCTCCTCTGCTTCCCCCCCTCGTCTTCTCTCCCCCCTCCAACTCCCCCTCTTCTCTCTCCCTCCACTCTCCTCCCTCCACCTCACTCACCCCCTCCTCTCCCCCCTCCTCCCTCCCCCCTCTCCCCTCTACTCTCTCGCTCTCTCCCCTCTACTCTCTCTCTTCCCTCTCTCTCGATCCCACTCTCTTCCTCCCTCCCTTCCACCCCCTGCCTTTCCCCCTCTCCCCCTTCTCTCTCCACCCTCCCCTCCTCCCACCTCCAACTCTCCCCCTCTCCTCCCTCCCCCTCACACACCCCCTCCTCTCTCCCCCCTCTCTCTCTCCCCCACTCTCTCTCTCTCCCCTCTAATCTCTCTCTCACACTCCCCCTTCTCTCTCTCCCCCTTCTCTCTTTCCCTCCTTCTCTCTCCCCCTTCTCTCTCTCCTCCCTTCCCTCCCCCCTCTCCTCTTTCTTCCCCTCCAATCTCTTTCCACCACTCCCCCTTCTCTTCCCCCTCTCCTCTTCCCTCCCCCTTCCCCTCTCCTCTCCCCTCTCCCCTCCCACTCCCCCACCCCTCCCTCCCCCCTCCCCCCTCTACCACCCCTTTACCCCTGTCTCCCCCTGTCTCCCCCTTCACCCTCCCCGCTCTCCTCCCCTCCCCATTCCCTTCCCAATCTCTCTCCTCCGCCTCCCTCTTCACTCCCCTCTCCACTCTCTCCCCCTCCCCCCTCTCCCTCTCACCCCGTCTCTCCCCCCTCCTCACCCCTCACCCCATCCCCTCCCTCTCTCCCTCTTGCGATCCCTCCCCCTCCTCCTCCCACCCCCTCTCTCCCCATCCCTCTCTCGCCTTCCACCCCTCCCCCTACCACTCCCCCCCACTCTACCACACCTCTCCCCCTCTCCTTCCCCTTATCCCTCTCTCCCCCTTCCCCCTCCCCGCTCTCCTCCCCCTCCCCATCCCCCGCTCTCTCCCCCCCTCCCCAATCTCTCCCCCATCTCCACCCTTCTTCCTCCCCCTCTCTGCCCCCTCTCCCCATCTCCCCCTCCTCCTCCCTCCTCCCTCCCCCCTCTCTCCACCCCTCCCCTCCCCGCTCTCCTCCCCCTCCCCACCGACCCACCGAACATCTGCCCACCCGAGGGGGACCAGTATCCTGGCAGGGAAATTTGCAAAGGCTACCGGGGGGATACGGTTGGGGGGAGGGACTCAAATAGAGAAAGCCAGTAGACAGGGTCCGAGGCAGGAGGCAGAGAAGGGAAGCATTCAGACCCACCATGTAGGGGGGAAAGAAGAAAAAAATAATAAACAGAGAATAAGGGGTGGTGGGTTTCCAGGGCAAAAATCAAAAGAGGCCTCTTGTCAACATAATTGTATAAGGAGTAAGAGTGTTGTAAAAACAAGCCTGAAGGCTTTGTGTCTCAATGCAAGGAGCATTCGTAATAAGGTGGACGAGTTGAAGGTGCAGATAGCGATTAATGACTATGCTATAGTTGGGATCACGGAGACATGGCTCCAAGGGGACCAAGGCTGGGAGCTGAACATCCAGGGATATTCAATATTCAGGAGGGATAGAAAGGAAAGGGAGGTGGGGTAGTGTTGCTGGTGAGAGAGGAGATTAACGCAATAGAAAGGAAGGACATTAGCTTGGAGGATGTGGAATCGATATGGGTAGAGCTGCGAAACACTAAGGGGCAGAAAACGCTAGTGGGAGTTGTGTACAGGCCACCTAACAGTAGTAGTGGAGTGGAGTTGGGGATGGCATCAAACAGGAAATTAGAAATGCGTGCAACAAAGGTAAAACCGTTATAATTGGTGACTTCAATCTACATGTAGATTGGGTAAATCAAATGGGCAGGGGTGCTGAGGAAGAGGATTTCTTGGAATGTATGTGGGATAGTTCCTCAACATGTAGAGGAACCAACGAGAGAGCAGGCTATTCTAGACTGGGTATTGAGTAATGAGGGGTTAGTTAGCAGTTTTGTTGTGCGTGGCCCTTTGGGTAAGAGTGACCATAATATGGTTGAGTTCTTCATTAGGATGGAGAGTGATATTGTTAATTCAGAAACAAGGGTTCTGAACTTAAACAAAGGTAACTTTGAAGGTATGAGAAGTGAATTGGCCAAGATGGACTGGCAAGTGATTCTTAAAGGGTTGACAGTGGATGTGCAATGGAAGGTATTTAAAGACTGCATGGATGAACTACAACAATTGTTCATCCCAGTTTGGCAAAAGAATAAATCAGGGAAGGTAGTGCATCCATGGATAACAAGGGAAACCAGGGATAGTATAAAAACAAAAGATGAAGTATACAAATTAGCAAGAAAAAGCAGCCTACCAGAGGACTGGGAGAAATTCAGAACTCAGCAGAGGAGGACAAAGGGCTTAATTAGGAAAGGGAAAATAGATTATGAAAGAAAACTGTCAGGGAACATAAAAACTGACTGCAAAAGATTTTATAGATTTGTGAAGAGAAAGAGATTAGTTAAAACAAATGTAGGTCCCTTGCAGCCAGAAACAGGTGAATTGATCATGGGGAACAAGGACATGGCAGACCAATTGAATAACTATTTTGGTTCTGTCTTCACTAAGGAAGACATAAATAATCTGCCGGAATTAGCAGGGGACCGGCGGTCAAATAAGCTGGAAGAACAGAGTGAAATCCAGGTTAGCCGGGAAGTGGTGTTGGGTAAATTGAATGGATTAAAGGCCGATAAATCCCCAGGGCCAGATAGTCTGCATCCCAGAGTACTCAAGGAAGTAGCCACAGAAATAGTGGATGCATTAGTGATAATTTTTCAAAACTCCTTAGATTCTGGAGTAGTTCCTGAGGATTGGAGGGTAGCTAATGTAACCCCACTTTTTAAAAAAGGAGGGAGAGAGAAAGTGGGGAATTACTGACCAGTTAGTCTAACATCGGTAGTGGGGAAACTGCTAGAGTCAGTTATTAAAGATGGGATAGCAGCGCATTTGGAAAGTGGTGAAATCATTAGACAAAGTCAGCATGGATTTACGAAAGGTAAATCATGTCTGACGAATCAGATAGAATTTTTCGAGGATGTAACTAGCAGAGTTGATAAGAGAGAACCAGTGGATGTGTTATATCTAGACTTTCAGAAGGCTTTCAACAAGGTCCCACATAAGAGATTAGCATACAAACTTAAAGCACAGGGTATTGGGGGTTCAGTATTGATGTGGATAGAGAACTGGCTGGCAGACAGGAAGAGTAGGAGTAAACGGGTTCTTTTCAGAATGGCAGGCAGGGACTAGTGGGGTACCGCAAGGCTCAGTGCTGGGACCCCAGCTATTTACAGTATATATTAATGATTTAGACGAGGGAATTGAATGCACCATCTCCAAGTTTGCAGATGACACGTAGCTGGGGGGTAGTGTTAGGTGTGAAGAGGATGCTAGGAGGCTGCAAGGTGACTTGAATGGGCTGGGTGTGGGCAAATGCATGGCAGATGCAGTATAATGTGGATAAATGTGAGGTTATCCACTTGGTGGCAAAAACAGGAGAGTAGCCAATTATCTTAATAGTGGCAAATTAGGAAAAGGGGAAATGCAGCGCGACCTGGGTGTCATGGTACACGAATCATTGAAAGTAGGCATGCAGGTGCAGCAGGCAGTGAAGAAAGCAAATGGTATGTTGGCATTCATAGCAAAAAGATTTGTGTATAGGAGCAGGGAGGTTCTACTGCAATTGTACAGGATTTTGGTGAGGCCACACCTGGAGTATTGCGTACAGTTTTGGTCTCCAAATCTGAGAAAAGACATTCTTGCCATAGAGGGGGTACAGAGAAGGTTCACTCGACTGATTCCTGGGATGTCAGGACTTTCATATGAAGAAAGACTGGATGGACGTGGCTTGTACTCCCTAGAATTTAGAAGACTGAGGGGGGATCTTATAGAAACTTACAAAATTCTTAAGGAGTTGGATAGGCTAGATGCAGGAAGGTCGTTCCCGATGTTGGGGATGTCCAGAACAAGGGGTCACAGTCTAAGGATAAGGGGGAATTCCTTTAGGACCGAGATGAGGAAAACATTTTTCACACAGAGAGTGGTGAATCTCTGGAATTCTCTGCCACAGAAGGTAGTTGAGGCCAGTTCATTGGCTATATTTAAGAGGGAGTTAGATTTGGCCCTTGTGGCTAAAGGGATCAGGGGGTATGGAGAGAAGGCAGGTACAGGATACTGAGTTGGATGATCAGCCATGATCATATTGAATGGCGGTGCAGGCTCGAAGGGCCGACTGGTCTACTCCTGCACCTAATTTCTATGTCTATGTCTATTAGATTTGCTTATAATCAAATTAAAATTAATATATGGAAAAAGGTTACTTTTAATAAAAAACTCACTTCAGCGTTTTTTCTCAGTTTAAACATAAGATAGGATTTTCGTGAGATGTTTTCATATGAAATCAATTGATAATGTTAGCAAAATTTGGTGAGAGAAATGCAGTTCAACTTTAAATGGATCAAATAAACATTGCTTTTGCTTTGCAGGTCATTAGTGTAAAAGAGTGCCTTGCAATGTTTTTATACAATGTATTGGTATTTTAATTGGAAATGTTGTGGGGCATGTTGTGGTTTCCTTTTCAATTTGTAGAAGTGTTTTGACCCCCAAATGTCACGTATTCCGTTTCTCCCGAGTTGCTGCATGACCCGCTGAGTTACTCCAGCTTTTTTTAAATCTCTCTTCGGTGCAGTTTAGTTTAGAGATACAGCGCAGAAACATAGAAACATATGAAAATAGGTGCAGGAGTAGGCCATTCGGCCCTTCGAGCCTGCACCGCCATTCAATATGATCATGGCTGATCATCCAACTCAGAATCCTGTACCTGCCTTCTCTCCATACCCCCTGATCCCTCTAGCCACAAGGGCCACATCTAACTCCCGCTTAAATATAGCCAATGAACTGACCTCAACTACCTTCTGTGGCAGAGAATTCCAGAGACTCACCACTCTATGTATGAAAAATGTTTTGCTCATCTCGTTCCTAAAGGAATTCCCCCTTATCCTTAAACTGTGACCCCTTGTTCTGGACCTCCCCAACATCGGGAACAATCTTCCTGCATCTAGCCGGTCCAACCCTTTAAGAATTTTGCAAGTTTCTGTAAAATCCCCCCCTCAATCTTCTAAATTCTAGCGAGTACAAGCCGAAACAGGCCCTTCGGCCCACTGGGTCTGCGCCGACCAGCGATCCCCGCATGCTAACACTACCCTACACACATTAGGGATAATCTTTACATTTACCGAGCCAATTAACCTACAAGCCTGCACGTCTTTGGAGTGTGGGAGGAAACCGAAGATCTCGGAGAAAAGCCGCTCAGGTCGCGGGGAGAACGTGCAAACTCCGTACTGACAGCACCTGTAGTCAGGATCGAGCCCGGGTCCACCTCCACCTCCCTGGTGGAATAAAATTGGGTGAAAAAAAAGGTCTTACCTTCCACTACCTGCAACTTCCGGCAACCACCTTCAACTAGCATCGCAACCGGCTTCGACTAAAAAATTACCGATTTTTAAAACGGCAACCTATTTTTAGTCGTGGCCAGTTTTTAATGTTTTTTAGTAATCGCCAGAACATAGAAGAAGCGGAAACCACTTTCGACCATTAGAGACTGACAAAGACCTCCGGGAACCGCGGGGCGCAAAGTCTCCAGAGGTTTCCGTTCAGGTTTCCTAAGTGGGACAGGGGCATAAGGCATCAACTCTACCGCCGTGTCCCCATGACCGGTGTAAACCAGCTTCTACTGTCCCTTCCTACACATTTTGCTGCTCCACTGCAAAATCCACTGAGGAAGTTCTCCTCGTCTCTCCGAAGAGAATTCCTCAATATATGGTGGCCGATTAGGAAAAGGGGAGATGCAGCGTGACCTGGGTGTCATGGTACACCAGTCATTGAAAGTTGTCAGGGGGGGGGTTACACAAAAAGCTGGAGAAACTCAGCGGGTGCAGCAGCATATAAGGAGATAGGCGACGTTTCAGGTCGAGACCCTTCCGCAGCAGGCAGTGAAGAAAGCGAATGGTATGTTAGCTTCCATAGCAAAAGGACTTGAGTATAGGAGCAGGGAGGTTCTACTTCAGTTGTATAGGGCCTTGGTGAGACCACACCTGGAGTATTGCGTACAGTTCTGGTCTCCAAATCTGAGGAAGGACATTATTGCCATGGAGGGAGTGCAGAGAAGGTTCACCAGATTGATTCCTGGGATGTCAGGACTGTCTTATGAAGAAAGACTGGATAGACTCGGTTTACACTCTCTAGAATTTAGGAGATTGAGAGGGGATCTTACAGAAACTTACAAAATTCTTAAGGGGTTGGACAGGCTAGATGCAGGAAGATTGTTCCCGATGTTGGGGAGGTCCAGGACAAGGGGTCACAGCTTAAGGATAAGGGGGAAATCCTTTAGGACCGAGATGAGAAGGACTTTTTTCACACAGAGAGTGGTGGGTCTCTGGAACTCTCTGCCACAGAGTGTAGTTGAGGCCAGTTCATTGGCTATATTTAAGAGGGAGTTAGATGTGGCCCTTGTGGCTAAGGGGATCAGAGGGTATGGAGAGAAGGCAGGTACGGGATACTGAGTTGGATGATCAGCCATGATCATATTGATTGGCTGTGCAGGCTCAAAGGGCCGAATGGCCTACTCCTGCACCTAATTTCTATGTTTCTATGTTTCTATACCTCTCTCACCGCTGAATCCTACTGCTGAGTCTGAAGAGGGGTTTTGACCAGAAACGTCACCTATTCCCTTACTCCAGAGATCCCACTAACTTACACCAGCCTTCTGTGTCCATCTTTGGTCTAAACCAGCATCTGCACGTCCTACCTACACACAGTTTCCTTTGCCGTGGCCCAATTGTTCAATTTAGAGAAACATAGGATGAGAGAGGGTCATTTTTTTAGTTACAGCGTGGAAACAGGCCCTTCGGCCCACCGAGTCCACACCAATCAGCGATCCCCATACACTAATAGAAACATAGAAACATAGAAAATAGGTGCTAGAGGTGGCACCGCCATTCATTGTGATCATGACTGATCGCCCCCAATCAATAACCCGTGCCTGCCTTCTCCCCATATCCCTTGATTCCACTAGACCCTAGAGCTCTATCCAACTCTCTCTTAAATCCATCCAGTGATTTGGCCTCCACTGCCCTCAACAAATTCAGAACTCTCTGGGTGAAAACGTTTTTTCTCACCACAGTCTTAAATGACCTCCCATTTATTCTAAGACTGTGGCCCCTGGTTCAGGACTCACACTGCCCTTCACAAATTCACAACTCTCTGGGTGAAAACGTTTTTTCTCATCACAGTCTTAAATGACCTCCCCTTTATTCTAAGACTGTGGCCCCTGGTTCAGGACCCACCCAACATTGGGGACATTTTTCCTGGATCTAGCTTGTCCAGTCCTTTTATAATTCTAGGGTTACACAAAAAGCTGGAGAAACTCAGCGGGTGCAGCAGCATCTAAGGAGCGAAGGAGATAGGCGACGTTTCGGGTCGGGACCCTTCTTCAGACCCTTCTTTTATAATTCTATATGTTTCTATAAGATTCCCCCCTCATCCTTCTAAACTCCAGTGAATACAGGCCTAGTCTTTTCAATCTAACATTGTCCTGCACACTAGGGACAATTTACAGAAGTCAATTAACCTACAAACCTATACATCTTTGGAGGGTGGGAAGAAACCGGATCTCCCGGAGAACCACACCCGTAGTCAGGATCGAAGCCGGGTCCCTGGCGCTGTAAGGAAGCAACTCTACCGCTGCGGCACCCTGCAGTGGTAAAGAAGGGTAGAACTTAGTGCTAATCTCTGTTGAGCTACTTACACAAGCAAACTGACTTCCTGCATCTTAGGTTATTGTGAATCGGTGGTCTGGTCACCAGGTGACGATGTGAAGAAAAAACAACTGATTTATCGATCAAACTCAATTCTTAGCAAACGTGATTAATAATTGATCAAGAGCGGGACACACAAGTAAGATAAACTGTTTTGCTGCGCACGGGGGCAGGAGTCAGGTTTCCATCCATTATTCCCTCAGAACTAATATCTCGTCTCCGCAATGCTGCAAACCTGTATCGGGTGGCTGGTGACAAAGATGAAACAAGACGTGAATGTGCAGGAAGGAACTGCAGATGCTGGCTTTAAACCGGCGAAAGACACAAAATGCTGGAGTAACTCAGCAGGTCGGACAGCATCTCTGGAGAGTGGGAATGGGTGACGTTTCGGGTCGAGACCCTTCTTCGGTTGACCCATTCCTTCTCTCCAGAGACGCTGCCAGTCCCGCTGAGTTACCCCAGCATTATATGTCTATCTTTAAGAGGTGAATGGATGGTGAAATCACCAAGGGCTTCTCTATTCACGACCTCTAGGCTTGGTGCGGCTGATGCTTTCACCTAATAGGCCCAGCGGAGGATTGAAATAAAGAATGCGCTAAAATTAGACAGACCTGACTAATTAATTACCTCATATTTATGGTCATTACAACTCCATTCCCTCATGAGAAAGTGATAGGTACTGTTTTGCACGCACACACATTTACATTTAGATTAGATTAGATTAGATTCTTTATTTGTCATTCAGACTTTTCGGTCTGATTGAAACTCTGTTCCCCTGCAGTCATACATATAATTAAAAATAAATTAATAAAAATGACAGAACACACAATAAACACATATTTAACATCCACCACAGTGAGTTCACCAAACACCTCCTCACTGTGATGGAAGGAAAAAGTCTTAAAGTCTCTGTCTCTTCCATCTTTGTTTCCCTCTGCAGGCCTCAGATGCCGCGACCACACCGGGCAATGGTAAGTAGTCAGTCCCACGGTTCAACCGAGCTCCGCGAACGGGCTGGTTCAACTCCGCGGCCCGCGGGGTCCACCGGGCCCATGGTCGGGCTGCTGCCATTGCCGCCGCCCTGGGACCGAGTCGGGTCACCGCTGCTGCCGCTGCCGCCGCCGCCGCTGCTGGAATCGCTCCGGGACCTAGTCGGGCCGCCGCCGCCGCTGCTGGAACAGCTCCGGGACAGAGTCGGGCCGCCGCCGCCGACACTGGAACAGCCCCGGGGCCCGAGGCCGCCAGCTCCGCCATTAGGCCTCAGCGCAGATGGAGACGGGGAACACGACAGAAAAGTCGTACCCCCCCCCCCAGAAAGAAGAGACCCAGACATGTTACTCCCCCCCCACCCACATACACACACAATCTAACCAAACGAACGAACCCAACTAAAAACAGGACAGAAAAATGAAATAACAGACGGACTGCAGGCGGCCGCAGCTGTTAAGCCAGCGCCGCCATCTTGGAAGATATATATACTGTACATATAAAACACATGTATGCATTTGTAAGAAACATGTATACACACATGTGTGAGTGCGTGTAAAATATATATGTTGAGGGTCTCGAACCAAAACATCACACATTCCTTCCCTCCAGAGATGCTGCCTGTTCCGCTGAGTTGCTCCAGCAATTTGTGCCTCGGTGCATGGGTAGGACAGGTTTGGAGGGATATGGACCAGATGCGGGCATAGTGTAGTGACATGTCGGGCGGCGTGGCCAAGTTGGGATGAAGGGCCTGTTTCCAAGCTGTATCACCCTATGACCTTGGATGGACCTCCTACCTCGACTCTGTCCAGGGACTCCGACTGCCTTTTCAGGTTCGGCAGAGGTTCACTTGCACCTCCTCCAACCTCATCTACTGTATCCATTGTTCCAGATTTGGACTCCTGTATATCGGCGAGACCAAGCACAGGCTCGTCAATCATTTCACTGAACACCTACACTCAGTCCGCCTAAACCTACCTGATCTCCCGGTTACGAAACACATTAACTCCCCCTCCCATTCCCACACTGACCTTTCTGTCCTGGGCCTCCTGGGGATCTCATTAAAACATGCAAGATCATTAAGGGTTTGGACACACTAGAGGCAGGAAACATGTTCCTGATGTTGGGGGAGTCCAGAACCAGGGGCCACAGTTTAAGAATAAGGGGTAAGCCATTTAGAATGGAGACGAGGAAACACTTTTTCACACAGAGAGTTGTGAGTCTGTGGAATTCTCCGCCTATGAGAGGGGTGGAGGCCGGTTCGCTGGATACCTTCAAGAGAGAGCTAGATAGTGCTCTTAAAGATAGCGGAGTCGGGGGATATGGGGAGAAGACAGGAATGGGGTACTGATTGGGGATGATCAGCCATGATCGCATTGAATGGCGGTGCTGGCTCGAAGGGCCGAAATGGCCTACTCCTGCACCTGTTGTTTATTGTCTGTTGTCCTGCATTGTCAGAGTGAGGCCCAGCACAAATTGGAGGAACAGCACCTAATAGTGTGATTCAGTGTGATGCCTGCAGTATGTGGGAGGTCAAGGACACTGCTGGTGCCTCTGGCTGCTACAAATGTGAGAAGTGCATCCAGGTACAGCTCCTGAAGGACCGCGTTGGGGAACTGGAGAAGCAAGTGGATGACCTCAGGTTTGTCCGAGAAACTGAGTCGCTCCTCGATAAGTCCTACAGTGAGATTGTTACACCTAAGGCACTGGAAGAGAGAAGGTGGGTGACGGTGAGAAAGGGAGGGAAACTTGGAATGCAAAGGTCCCCGGGTGTTGTACCTCTTGTGCACAGGTTCACCCATTTAGAAGCTGTCGGGACAGAAGACGGTATCTCACTGAGCGGCGGACTGGATTGCGAAGCAAAAAGTGCTGTTGAACCAAAACCAAAGAGGCCGACGTCAGGCAACGCCATTGTATTTGGAGACTCCACTGTGAGAGGTATGGACAGGGGTTTTTGCGGCAACAGACGGGATTCGAGGATGGTGTGCTGCCTTCCTGGTGCCAGGATCCTGGATGTCACGGACAGAATGCAGAAAATCCTCAAGGGCGAAGGTGAATAGCCGGAAGTGGTAGTGCATGTCAGCACAAACGATGTCGGGAAGAAGGGGATGAATATTCTGAAGCGTGACTTTAGAGAGCTTGGAAAAGTGCTGAAAAGCAGGACTTCCAGGGTTGTTATCTCCGGTTTGCTTCCAGTTCCTCATGCTGGCGAGAGCAGGAACAGGGAGATACGGGACCTGGATGTGTGGCTGAGGAACTGGTGCAGGGGGCAGGGATTTAGATTCTTACACCACTGGGATCTGTTTTGGGGTAAGGGGGAACTGTACAAAAGGGATGGATTGCATCTTAACAGATGGGGGACCAGCATTCTGGCCGGCAGGTTTGCCACTGCTACACGGGTGGCTTTAAACTGAATAAGGGGGTGGGGTGTCAAATGGGATAGTCAAGGACGGAGTTAAAGGGAAAGAGAGTAAAGGGATGGTTAATGACCCCAGAATTAACGGGAAAGGAAGCTCACAGAGGGATAGGAGAGTATGGCCAAGTGTAATAGGGATCGATGTGAAAGGTGAGATGCGTAAGGAATTAAAAGTATTGTATAGGAATGCGCGAAGTATAAGAAGTAAAGTAGATGAGCTTGAGGCTCAGTTACAGGTTGGCAGATATGACATTGTGGGGATTACTGAGACGTGGCTGCAGGAGGATCGGGCCTGGGAACAATATTCAGGGTTATACATCCTATAGAAAGGACAAGCAGGTGGGCAGAGGAGGGGGGTGGCTCTGCTGGTGAGGGATGGAATTCAGTCCCTTGCGAGGGAGGACATAAGGACTGTCGAGGTAGAGTCACTGTGGATTGAATTGAGGAATTGCAAAGGCAAGAAGACACTAATTGGTGTTATTTACAGACCCCCAAATAGTAGTCTGGATGTAGGGTGTAAGTTGCAGCAGGAGCTAAAACTGGAATGTAACAAAGGTAATGCCACTGTGGTGTCGGGGGATTTCAATATGCAGGTAGACTGGGAAAATCAGGTTGGTTCAAGACCCCAAGAAAGAGAGTTTGTAGAATGCCTCGAGATGGATTCTTAGAGCAGCTGGTAATGGAGCTGACTAGAGAAAAGGCAATTCTAGATTTAGTGTTGTCCAATGAACCAGATATGATGAGAGAACTCGAGGTAAAGGAACCGCTTGGAGGTAGTGATCATAATATGATTAGTTTTAATCTGCAATTTGAGAATGAGAAGGTTAAATCGGAAGTGGCAGTGATGCAGTTGAACAAAGGGAACTATGAAGCAGGCACGTGCCGTCAGGGTAGGCAAGGTAGGCACTGCCTACCCTGACTAAAATTATGAAATGGCAATTTTTAAATATAAATAGTAAAGGCATGGGAGAATTATGCCTGTCTAAGAGATCGATCTCTTAGGTAGGCATAATTCTCCGTGCCTTTCACCCGCAGCGCTTGTAACACGGGAAGCTCTGTGCAGCCCCCATGCCGTCAGCGCTGCCTGAGCCGTCAGATTCAATGGGAAGCTGAAGGCAGCAGAGATTCTGCCTTTGCAGCACTGCGCATGTGCATCATCTTTCTGCGCATGCGCATCGCGAGTTTCTTGGCGGGATGTTCAAATATGGATTGCCATTATTTTAATAGTATCTTAGCAAACAAATGGAGAATGGACTTAATGTACCAATAATGTGGTAAGTGCATTTCTTTGTGCTTTATGTTTTTAAATACTGTAGTTCCCGGGGTGGGGGGAGAGCTCCGTTCACAGTGTTTGGGCAGTCTGGCGTTGTGAAGGAGGGAATCGGGGTCAGTAACCCACTTGCCACGCTCCGGTCTGAGTGCAGGTGAGATGGGACGAGGTGAGAGCAAAAGTGTGTGAGGGGTGAGAAGTCCATGCCGGGTGCCGGCCGGCCGCAGCCGCTGTTCAGATTGTTGGGAGCGGAGCTCAGGGTTCGCCTCTTGAGCTGCTTTGGTGCCCAGGCGTAAGTTGAGGTGGAAGGTGGTTGGGGGTGCGGGGGGGGGCTCGTCTTCTGAAGAAGGATCTCGACCCGCTGAATTACTCCAGCAGTGTTAAAGAAGGAACTGCAGATGCAGCAAAATCGAGCGTACACAAAATTCCGTAGAAACTCAGCGGGTGCAGCAGCATCTATAGAGCGAAGGGATGGGTGACAGGAGGGTCTCGACCTGCTGAAATTCTCCAGCATTTGGATCTAAACATCACCCATCCCTTCCCTCTAGAGATGCGGCCTGTCCCACTGAGTTACTCCAGCTTGTGTGTGTCTATCGTTGAATGGGTGACGTTTCGGGTCGAGACCCTTCTTCGGACTGAAAATAAAACTTGCCTCGCGTGAAGCGGCTTGTAAATTAAAACATAAAAACAAGAAATGCTAGACTCATTTATGTGCTCCTATTCATTTACCTGGCCTGTTGCTGTCCTCCTTCGTCCACCGTGAGCGCTGGACAACTCACTGGGTGCAAAACTCCGCTGCATTCCGGGCGGAGGGCGATGATCACCCGACTGACCGGCAAGTAGAGGCGGCGGGTCGGTCAAGCCCGGCTCCCCGCCACCGGGATAAACACCACTACTGGAGTAAACTCAGCGGGATCTCTGGAGAAGTCTGAAGTAGGGTCTCGACACGAAATCTCACCCATCCCATCTCTCCAGAGATGCTGCCAGTCCCTCGGAGTTACTCCAGCATTGTGTGTGTCTATGGGTTACACAAAAAGCTGGAGAAACTCAGCGGGTGCAGCAGCATCTAAGGAGCGAAGGAGATAGGCGACGTTTCGGGTCGAGACCCTTCTTGTGTGTGTCTATCTTCGGTGCAAACCAGCATCTGCAGTTCCTTCCCAATCCCACACTCTCGGCCCCGGGGGGTGGATGGAGCATCACACGTGGACACAACCCACTCACTGCCCAGACTTGCCCCTCCGGCAGGTCTTTAACCGCGTCCTAAAGCCGTTCGTGTTAAAGAAGGAACTGCAGATGCTGGAGAATCGAGGGTTACACAAAAAGCTGGAGAAACTCAGCGGGTGCAGCAGCATGAAGAAGGTCAGCAGGTCTGAAGAAGGGTCTCGACCCGAAACGTCGCCTATCTCCTGCGCTCCTTAGATGCTGCTGCACCTGCTGAGTTTCTCCAGATTTTTGTGTAATCCTACAGCCGTTCATTGAGACGAATACGAAGCCACGGGGCAGGTGCCTCATTAATAAAGGACAAGTTGCAGATCATCGCAGAAAGGCCGAAGATAGACACAAAATGCTGGAGTGGGACACGCCACATCTCTGGAGAGAAGGAATGGGTGGCGTTTCGGGTAAGTCTGAAGAAGGGTCTCGACTCTCCAGAGATGCTGCCTGGTCCACTGAGTTACTCCAGCATTTTGTGTCTATCTTTGGGTCAGTCTTTACTGGAGCGAACGAACAGATTATGAAACGTTCTCACGGTAGACTTACGAGCCACTAAGGTAAACGCACGGGCCACTACGTTACTACAACGAGTTTAAATGTTTCCATTTTTAACTTGAAGAGTTAATTTGACTCGTGGAAAAAATCAAACATGTTTATCACCACGATTGAAAATTCAGGGTCACTCGTGGGCCAACTCGCACCGTGAGACAGGGGTTTAAGTGTTCGGCACGGACTAAAAGGGCCGAGATGGCCTGTTCCCGTGCTGTATTGCCATATGGTTTTATTGTGGCCGGGGAGTGGATCAGCTCGGGTGGTAGCCGCAGCACTCCGGACACGGACAGCAGAACTGGCCGCCACTTCCGCGGAAGGAAGCAGCTCGGGTGACTGCGAGTGGCCGCCGGGACCCTGCCACTTCAGCCCCTTCTGCTGGTCCCCACTCACCTCTGGCAATGCTCTCCGTCTGAACATCTCTCACCTGCCGTTCGCCGGCCGGCTTCCCGCAAATCTTTAAATTCCGACAGCGCGTTCACGGGTCCAGTTTAGGTTACTTGGCTGTGGGAATTTAAGGAGTTGCGGGACGCGGTTGACATGAGCGAAGCCGGCGAACGGCAGGTGAGAGATGGGGGTTACACAAAAAGCTGGAGAAACTCAGCGGGTGCAGCAGTATCTAAGGGGCGAAGGAGATAGGCGACGTTTCGGGTCGAGACCCTTCTTCAGACTCGGTCTCGACCCGAAACGTCGCCTATCTCCTTCGCCCCTTAGATGCTGCTGCACCCGCTGAGTTTCTCCAGCTTTTTGTGTAACCCTCGATTCTCCAGCATCTGCAGTTCCTTCTTTAACACGGAGGGTGAGAGATGTTCAGACGAAGAGCACTGCCAGAGATGATCAGAAGGCGCTGAAGAGCAGTCGGTTCTGGTGTTGGGTCCCGGTGGCCGCTCGCACCCGAGCTGCTTCTATCCCCGGAAGTGGCGGCCAGTTCTGCTGTCCTTGCCCGGAGCGCTGCGGCAGCGGTGAGTGAGTTTGATATGATCTCTGTCCCCCTCCTTCTCAAAACTTCTCCCTTCTCGCATATTTAACCCCTGCCGCAGGCTCCCCACACGCTGTGAAAGGAACTCCCCCTCCAATTGGACCCTTGAATTAGTATTGTCATTCCATAAGATGACAACTGATTCAACGTCCCGATGTGCTCCCGTTTTTCCCACCATCTCTCCACCTGCCTTCATCCTCCGTCCCCCACCCATTCAGTAATTAAAAAATAAAGGAGATTTAGAACCCTTGGGAAAATTGAATTGTCACTTATTTTTTATTGTTTACGAAGAGAACAATCTGCGCATGCGCGGTTTAAACAATTTTTTGAAAGCCGGCTGACTGCCTACCCTGAGTAATTACTCACGGCACGTGCCTGCTATGAAGGCATGAGAGGGGAGCTGGCCAAGGTAGACTGGAAAGGGATACTAGCAGGAATGACGGTGGAACAGCAATGGCAGGAATTTCTGGGCATAATCCGGAAGACGCAGGTTCATTTCATTCCAAAAAGGAAGAAAGATTCTAAGGGGAGAAGGAGGCAACTGTGGCTGACAAGAGAAGTTAGGGATAGAATAAAGCTAAAAGAAAAGATGTATAACACAGCAAAGAGTAGCCGGAAGCCAGAGGATTGGGAAACTTTCATAGGACAACAGAAGGGAACAAAACGGGCAATACGGGCTGAAAAGATGAAGTACGAGGGGAAGCTGGCCAGGAATATAAAGAAGGTAAAAGCTTCTTTAGATATGCTAAGGGAAAATGAGTAGCAAAGTCAAATGTGGGTCCATTGAAGGCAGACACGGGTGAAATTATTATGGACAACAAGGAAATGGAAGAAGAGTTGAACAGGTACTTCAGATCTGTCTTCACTAAGGACGACACAAACAATCTCCCTGATGTACTGGAGGACAGAGGATCTAAGGGGGTAGAGGAACTGAAATAAATTTTCATTAGGCGAGAAATAGTATTGGGTAGGTGTAAATAGGCAATTTACAAACTCTAAAAATGTTCAACACATTTTAATGATAGCACAAGGTATTACATACATCCTCAAATACTGGCTACATTCTTCTAGTGAACCGTATCCAGGAAGGGGAAGGCGTTATGATTGATGTTAACTAGGCGGGGTTAATGGTACTGAGGTAACTATGTTATTGGTTACATGCAAAACCATCTACATCCTTCCACTTAGAAAATTTAAAAGAAACAGACCGTTGTCACTACAACAGAATTAAACAGAATTAAACAGAATCGCCATAACGAACAGGTGGCTTGCTGATCCGGCCCGAGCGCGTACGGATGCCTCCCCCTTCCCCCGGAGGAGCAGAAAAAACAGGGGAACCCGAGACAGCAGGGGAACCAGGGAAGGGCGGTGGGGTTGGAGGAACAGGAGAGGGAGAACCGCGACAGCCAACAGGTGACCCGCGCAGAGGGGAACCGGGCGCTCGATATGGGGACCGAGGCATGCAGGGAACGCTGGCTGGGACAGGAGCCGGCTGCTGGTATGAGAGCGGCGGGGCATAGGGGCCCGGGGCCTGCGGCTTCGGCTCATTAACCGCAAGCAGGTGTTGTCGGCTTCTACGGTAGATGGTTCCCTCATAGTCGACCAGATACGAACGAGGTGAGTCGGCCACCCCAACCACAGTAGCCAGACGGGAGTGACCACTGGCGGTTTGCAATCGAACAACCTGTCCAGGCAACAGAGGATCGAGTGGTCTGCACGACCGATCGTGGGAACGCCGCTGGCTGTCATGTTTCTCTTGAATGCGCCTCTGCACAGAGGCAGGCTCCAGCACCCGAGGTTTCAGCTGGCGCTGGGCAATCGGGATGGTAGATCTGGTTGTTCTGGACATCAGACGCTGAGCAGGGGCCCCATGGCCGGATCTCTGGAAACATTCCTGAGGTTCAGGAGATCCAAATACAAATCAGAGTTAGACAGTCTCGCTTGTTCCATCAGAAGCTTGGCGCTGCGGACGGCCCGTTCAGCAAGGCCGTTGCTCTGTGGGTACTCCGGGCTGCTGGTGAAATTCACAAAATTCCATTTGTCAGCAAAACTTTTGAACTCACGGCTGGTAAACTGCCTGCCATTGTCAGTCTGCAGCCTGACAGGGGACCCAAACGTGGAGAAGTGTTTCCGCAGCTTCCGGATCACCATCTCCGACGTGAGGGATGTCAGCAAATCCACCTCGAACCAGTTTGAGTACGAGTCGACCAGGACAAGGTAGTGGTTACCACGCCACTCGAAGATGTCGGCAGCCAGCGAGGACCAGGCCAAGGCAGGAGCGGGCCGTTGCAGCAGGGGCTGTCGCTGCTGATGTGGAGCAAGACTGTTGCACGTGGAGCAGGCAGAAACACGGTCTCGAATATATTTGGCCATTCCAGGCCAGTAGAATTGGCACTGAGCGTGGGCGAGTGTTGCATCGACCCCGGGGTGTCCGCTGTGGGCTGCGCAGTAGTAAGAATCGAACAGGGAGGACGGGACCACCACTTTATGTCCCTTAACGATAACGCCATTCTGGAGCACCAGTTCGTCACGGACCAGGAAGAAGGGCTGTGTTTCAGGCGGTGCAGCGGAGCGCTTTGTTGGCCACCCTGATTTAATCACAGACGCAAGCCGTTGCAAAACTGGATCGGCAGCGGTGTGCTTGGCCAAAAGCTGCAGCTGCTTGGTGGGAATAAAATTGACGCCCAGTACGAGCAAGTCCTCTGTTTCGTAGGGGTGGCGAGCACAGGAGGCCTGCGGGGCGCGCGATAACGCAAATCGGCAATAAAACATTCAGCAGGTTCCTCCGGCAGCTGTCTCCTTGTAAAGAACCGTGCCCTCTCTAGAATGCGGTTCGAGGGCAGGTCACAAATCTCCCTGAACTTACGTAGCAGGCAAGCAGGGTCACTGGCAGATTCTGCAGGGGTAACCACCACGTTGTTGTCGTCCAGGACCGCTGGAGCATAGACGAAAGTTCTGGCTCTCTTCATGGCATCAGGTCCGACAAGGTTGAGTAGGAGGGAGGCTTTGAGGGAGTCAGGATCATTGCGGTGAGCGACGTTGACAAAGTGGGTGAAATCAATTTCAAACGTAGCCCAGCGCTCAGAAATATCAGCATCAAAGACAAGCTGCGCGGGCTTTCTGCACGAGGATGCCATGGTCAGAGAGATAAAGCACAAAAGCAACAAATCAAATAAAAGAAATAAAACCCGATGGACAGGTAGGCGCAAGTATCTCCCACTTCTGACACCATGTAGATAAGCAATTTACAAACTCTAAAAGTGTTCAACACATTTTAATGATAGCAC
The DNA here is from genome assembly GCA_963514005.1 of Raja brachyura. The sequence goes on from OY740785.1 coordinate 112,342,985, forward strand.
AAGGTATTACATTCTTCGAGTGAACCGTATCCAGGAAGGGGAAGGCGTTATGATTGATGTTAACTAGGCGGGGTTAATGGTACTGAGGTAACTATGTTATTGGTTACATGCAAAACCATCTACAGTAGGCTAATGGGACTGAAGGATGATAAATCCCCTGGGCCTGATGGTCTGCATCCCAGGGTCCTCAGGGAGGTGGCTCAAGAAATAGTGGACGCATTGGTGATCATTTTCCAATGTTCAATTGATTCAGGATCAGTTCCTGTGGATTGAAGGATAGCTTCGGAGTGGCGGCGCTGCTTGTCAGCTGCGGCTCACCTGCAGTCCGTCTGTCTTTTATTTTATTTTTGTCCTTGTCCCTGTTTTTGGTGTTTATTTTTGGTTTGTAGGGTTGTGTATGTGTGTGGGGGGGGGGGGAAGGTGGGAGAAACGGGGTTTTAGTCTCTCCCTTCGGGGGGATGCGACTTTTCCTGTCGTGTCCCCCGACACCGTCTCCGTCTGTGCTGAGGCCCTGGTGACGGCCTTCCAGCTTCCAGCGGCGGCGGCACGGCCTTCAGAGCTTCGGTGCTCCAGCGGTGGCCTGGATGTCGGGAGCTGCGGTGCTCCAGCGGCGGCCTGGCTCCCTCTGAGCTGCGGTGCTCCAGCGGCGGCCTGGCTCCCTCTGAGCTGCGGTGCTCCAGCGACGGCCTGCGTGTCGGGAGCTGCGGTGCTCCAGCGGTGGCCTGGATGTCTGGAGCTGCGGTGCTCCAGCGGTGGCCTGGCTCCCTCTGAGCTGCGGTGCTCCAGCGACGGCCTGGATGTCGGGAGCTGCGGTGCTCCAGCGGCGGCTTGGATGTCGGGAGCTGCGGTGCTCCAGCGACGGCCTGGGTGTCGGGAGCTGCGGTGCTCCAGCGGCGGCTTGGATGTCGGGAGCTGCGGTGCTCCAGCGGCGGCCTGGGTGTCGGGAGCTGCGGTGCTCCAGCGACGGCCTGGGTGTCGGGAGCTGCGGTGCTCCAGCGACGACCTGGGTTTCGGGAGCTGCGGTGCTCCAGCGGCATTCTGGCGGCGGGCCCTGTGGCGTTGTTCCGGCGTTAGCGGTGGCGGCGGCCTGGATCCCCTCAGCGCAGAGGGAGAATAAGGAGGGGAGAAAAGACTGAGACCCTAAGACTTTTGCCTTCCACCACAGTGAGGAGGTGTTTGGTGAGCTCACTGTAGTGGATGTTAGTTTTGTGTTTATTGTGTGATATTGTATTGTTATTTTTATATATGTATGACTGCAGGCACGAAATTTCGTTCAGACCGAAAGGTCTGAATGACAATAAAGGTATTCAATTCAATTCTAATGTTATCCCACTTTTCAAGAAAGGAGTGAGAGAGAAAACGGGGGATTACCGACCAGTTAGCCTGACTTCGGTGGTGGGAAAGACGCTGGAGTCAATTATTAAAGAGGTAATAATGGGGCATTTGGATATTAGTAAAAGGATTAGTCCAAGTCAGCATGGATTTATGAAAGGGAAATCATACTTGACTAATCTTCTGGACTTTTTTGAGTATGTGACAAGTAAAATGGATGAAGGGGTGCCAGTGGATGTAGTGTATCTAGAGTTTCAGAAAGCCTTTGATAAGGTCCCGCACGGGAGACTGGCGACTAAAATTAGAGCACATGGTATTGGGAGTCGGGTGTTGACATGGATAGAAAATTGGTTGGCAGACAGGAAGCAAAGAGTAGGAGTGAACGGGTCCTTTTCAGAATGGCAGGCAGTGGCGAGTGGAGTGCCGCAAGGCTCGGTGTTGGGGCCGCAACTGTTTATCATATATATTAATGATTTGGAAGAGGGAATTAGGAGCAACACTAGCAAGTTTGCGGATGACACAAAGCTGGGTGGCTATGTGAACTGTGAAGAGCATGTTAGGAGGTTGCAGGGTGACCTGTACAGGTTGAGTGAGTGGGCAGATGCATGGCAGATGCAGCATAATATAGATAAATGCGAGGTTATCCACTTTGGCGGCAAAATAAGAGGGCAGATTATTATCTCAATGGGGTTAGGTTAGGTAAGGGGGAGGTACAGCGAGACCTGGGTGTCCTTGTACACCGGTCACTGAAAGTTGGCGTGCAGGTACAGCAGGCAGTGAAGAAAGCTAATGGAATGTTGGCCTTCATAACAAGAGGATTTCAGAATAGGAGTAAAGAGGTTCTTCTGCAGTTGTATAGGGCTCTGGTGAGACCACATCTGGAGTATTGTGTAGAGTTTTGGTCTCCTAATTTGAGGAAGGACATCTTTGTGATTGAGGCAGTGCAGTGTAGGTTCACGAGATTGATCCCTGGGATGGGCGGGACTGTCATATGAGGAAAGATTGAAAAGACTAGGCTTGTATTCACTGGAGTTTACAAGGATGAGGGGGAATCTTATAGAAACATATAAAATTATAAAAGGACTGGACAAGCTAGATGCAGGAAAAATGTTCCCAATGTTGGGCGAGTCCAGAACCAGGGGCCACAGTCTTAGAATAAAGAGGAGGTCATTTGAGACTGAGGTGAGAAAAAGGTTTTTCACCCAGAGAGTTGTGAATTTATGGAATTCCCTGCCACAGAGGGCAGTGGAGGCCAAGTCACTGGATGGATTTAAGAGAGAGTTAGATCGTGCTCTAAGGGGTAGTGGAATCAAGGGATATGGGGAGAAGGCAGGCACGGGTTATTGATTAGGGACGATCAGCCATGATCACAATGAATGGTGGTGCTGGCTCGAAGGGCCGAATGGCCTCCTCCTGCACCTATTTTCCATGTTTGTATGTTTCTATGTCTGATCTGAGCAGATAGCATCAAAAACAATGCTTTTCACTGTCGGCCGACACAAAAAGCTGAAGTAACTCAGCGGGTCAGGCAGCATCTCTGGAGAAAAGGAATAGGTGACGTTTTGGGTCGAGACCCTTCGGCAGAGTAAGAGCCAGTGGGAGAGGGAAACTGGAGGTATGAAAAGGGACAGAACAAATCAGAGCCGGCACCGACGAGCAAGGAAAAGTGGAGCCCACAATAGTTCAATGTTGGATGTGGAAGCGGTGGGATAAGTAGGGATAAGAACATGAAACTAGCAGGAGAACTTGGGTGGGAGGGAAATGGAGAGTGCGGGAAAGCAAGGGTCACTTGAAATTAGAGAAATCGATATTCCTACCGCTGGGTTGTAAGCTGTCCAAGCTAAATATGAGGTGCTGTTCCTCCAGTTCCTCACTCTGAAAGTGGAGAAAGCCCTGGACAAAAAGGTCAGAATGGGAAGATAGACACAAAACACTGGAGTAACTCAGCGGGACAGGCAGCATCTCTGGAGAGAAGGAATGGGTGACATTTCGGGTCGAGGCCCTTCTTCAGACAGAGCGTCAGGGGAGAGGGAGACTAGAGATATGGAAGGGTAAGGCGTGAAAATGACAGATCAAAGCAGATGATGATGAAGGAAAATGTAGAACGGTTGATATGAAGAATGGTCATTGTGGGAATGGGGTGGGGAGTTGAGATGCTTGGCAACCGGGAGTTCGTTTTGGCCAAGGCGGACTGTTGTGGGTACCTTGGCAACTGTACCTCGGCAAGCGTGACAATAATAAAACTGAACCTGCATCTAAACCAAACTGTTTAGTTGTTATCACACTGCGACCTTGCGGCCCTCAAATTAATTCTAGTACCCCCGACACTGCGGCAGAAGCTGCACTTCAAAAGTATTTATTTGGCTGTTAAACACTTTAGGACTTCCTGAAGTCATAAATGGTGGGCTATAAAATGATGTCTACTTTTTCCCTACTTATTAACTTTCAGTTCAGTTTATTGTCACGTGCACCGAGGTACAGTGAAAAGCTTTTGTTGCATGTTATCCGGTCAGCAGAAAGGCAAGACATGATTATGATCGAATTGAATAAATTCTCCATTACCCTTGCACAATATCGTTTTTCATTGTAAAATGGAACGTTGGTTCTGCTGGGGAAGTTCGTTTTAAATTTTTTTTTATTACAAGCAGTGTACAAAAGTATAAACCGCGGCATATAAAAAAATACATTTATTGTATAGCTCCAATTTTAATTTTTAGCTAAAATGGAATAGAAAACGAGAGAAAAAGCAAGAGAGAGAGAAAATGAAAGAGGAAGTGAATGTGTAAGAAGAGAACCCCTAGACCGTAGGTATGTTACAAAACTTACCTTTAGCGGTGCTGCAGTTCTGACGCTGGCCGTGTGCGCGACTTTGGCGCCTTTGGGGGGGGGGAGGGGTTAAAATGCGGTTTTCCCCTTGCCATCCGGAGCTTTCTGTTGTCGGAGTGCGGTCTATTTCTGGAGATGCGTTCCGACTGCCGGTAAGTCCGTTTAAAAAAAATAAATAGCCCGACTACTTCATCGCTGCAGTAAAATAAAAATTAGCTCCTAATGCCATGAACGCCGACAACGGGGACGGATTTTACGTAGGGGACAGGTAAGTGAAAGCTGTTTATTTTTACATATAAACTTGCTTTTTTAGGGGACTTTAATCAATATTTCATGTTGCGAAACGGTGATTTAGCCCCCATATGAACCAGCAGAAAATTTCCTGCGATGTTGGGTTTAAATTCACCGCAACCGCAACGTTCCAATCCATCGCGTTCCAGAAAATCCCACTCGCAAGCTGTTTAAAATGCCCATTAATTTACAGGCATTAAACACTGAATTCCTTCAATTTGCCCTATAAATTAATGACAATTAGATTTAAAAATCATGTTATATTGTGAATTATTGTGTGACTGTTAATTGGACACTTAGGCTTTAAATTTTTTTTTAATTTTTTCCTAAGAAACGGATAGATCTTTAGATCTAGTAATTGAATTTTGTAATTGGCTACAATTGGGCAACTAATTAATTATATGCTTTAATTTCAGGTCATCCAAGTAAGATTGTTTCACATTAGTTTCAGAATACTTCAATCTATAATAACTGAAAATTTCTTTAAGTTCTCTTAATTTTAAAGGAAGTTATGGGCTTTTGACTGTCCTCGATCACAGCTTTTGTGTTAAGTCAATGGAAAAGCAATAGGAAACAAGATGCTAATTTCCGAGTATGAAAATGGCCATTACTTTTTTAATACTGAAGATATGAAAGTGAATTAGGTACCAAATTAAACTTATTTTTATGCTTTATCTGATGGGATAAATTGATTTTTAAAATCTCAAAATTTTGTAACATTGCTATAGATTGCCAAATAAGTGTAGTTGACGAGTGAGTAAGTAAAATAAATGAGAACAACGTAAAGAAATAAAAAGACAAAAACAGAAAGAAAAAAAAAAAAAGTTGATATACCTGCTTCATTTGTCTCCCCACCCATCACCCAGTCCGTAAGTCGGTTTAATTCCACACTTGTGTTGCACCATGCTATCCTTGTAATGAATCAATGAATGGAATCCATGTCTTCGAAAATTGCTCTGGTTTTCCTGCTAAGACAAGTCTCATATTTTCAAGATGTGGCTGTATCAAAGTCAAAGTCACATTTATTCGTCACATGCACCAAGGTAAATGAATTTGCCAGCAGCGATACAGTTGAAAAAAAGAACACACAATACACAATAGAATTTAACACAAACATCCACCACAGCGTTCTTCACTGTGGTGGAAGGCAGCAAAGTTTAGTCAGTCCTGCTCCTTTGTTCATCCGTGGTCGGGGCCATAAACACTCCGCAGTCGCCGCTACGGACGGCCCGATGTACATGCCCTCTCGTCGGGATGATCGAATCTCCGACGTCGGGACGGTTGAACACACTCCGTGGCTTGGAATGCCAGAATCGGCCTCTTTCCTACCGGAGACCGCGGCTTCAGGATGTTATAGGCCGCAGGCTGGTGGTCGGAGCTCTTCTCCGGCGATCCCCAGCAAGGGATCCCAGGCTCCGGAGAAGAGGCAAGAAGCTCCGCAGACCACAGCCCCATGATGCCAAAGTCACCAGTGCAGCGATCAGAGCACTCCTATCTGGCGACCCCCGGCAAGGGTTCGTCCCCGCTCCGCGATTGAAAAGTCAGCGCTGCACCCACTGCTGAAGCTCTGGGCCCGACTCCAGGAAAGGCCGCTCCAATCCAAGCTGTTAGGCTGCGAGCGGGGAGGCGGAGACGCGACATGGGAAACGTTGCCTCTCCGTCGAGGAAGTGTCCCACTCCCCCCCCACCCCCCCCATTTAGATTTAGATATCATATCAGATAGATACAAATTGCCGGATTAACTCAGCGGGACAGGCAGCATCTCTGGAGCGAAGGAAAGGGCGACGTTTCGGGTTGAGATACTTCTTCAGGCTTGAGAGTCAGAGGAGAGGGAGACTGGAAATATGGAAGGGTGAGGTGTGAAAACGGCAGATCAAAGCAGACGATGATCAAGGAGAATGTAGAATGGTCCATGGTTGGCTGAGGGGAAGGTAACAACGAGGCATGCAATCAGTAGAATTAATCAGGAGGGCAGTGGAACTAGACGGAGAACTAGGGAGGGGGAGGGATGGAGAGCGAGGGAAAGCAAGGGTTACTTGAAGTTAGAGAAGTCAATGTTGCCCAAGCGAAATATGATTTGCTGTTCCTCCAATGTGCGAGGGGCCTCACACCGCCACGGAGTTGTCATCTCCGTGGGTCGAACCATCAATTTCCTGGGTTTCACCACTGGTTGATAATGTAACATGGCCACCTACATGCGTATACGGAATGGCTACAAGTAGATCTATGGGTTTGCCAGCCCTTTCCAAACTAAAGGGCCTGTCCCACCAGCATGCAACTCTATGCGATGAGCGCGTCCTAACGTGGTCGCTTGAGCCGTCCGGCGTCACGGGGCCGGTCCCACTTCGATCGCCGGAGCCGTGCGGAATTGTGCGGAGTTCGTCCCGACATCGCGTGGGGCTCCGAAAAACTGACTATGTTCAAAAATTCCGCGCGGCAACGGCTTGTCGGCTCGCAGTCGCCTCGACGCATTACACACCGTCTCGACATTGTGCCTCCGTGAACCTATCTGTAGGTGCCTCCGTGACCCTCTATATGTGTGGCTCTGTGGCCCTCTGTGTGTGTGCCTCTGTGCCCCTCTCTGTGTGCCCCTCTCTGTCCTGGCGAACTTACCTTGAAGACTTCGCTCCAAGTTCGCCTCACTTTGCGCCGCGTTGCGCCACTCACCCGACCTCCGCGCGGCCCTCGCTGCCGGTTTGGTCGCGCTTGCCGCATGCAGGCGCATGCTGGTGGGAACCTGCCCTGTACAGGGGATCACCCGACCTCTGCGCGGCCCCCGCTTCTAGTTTGATCATGTTCATCGCATAGAGTTGCAAGCCTGTAGGACAGGCCCTTAAGACATTAGCCATCTCCACGTCACACTGCCTGGGCAAGGCCAGCAGCATAATCAAGGACGAGTCGCACCTTAGCCACTCCTTTCTCCCATCAGGCAAAAGGTTTAGAAGTGTGAAAATGCACACCTCCAGATTCAGGAGCAGTTTCTTCCCCAGCTGTTATCAGGCAACAGAACCATCCTACCAACAACCAGAGAGCAGTGCTGAACTACTACCCCCCTCGAGCTGTCTTTGATTGGACCTTACTGGCTTTACCTTGCACTGAACGTTATTCGTGTTATTCCCATGTGACCGCTGCCCAGTCCATCACCGGCTTTGACCTCCCCACCATCGAAGGGATCTATCGAAGTCGCTGCCTCAAGCGCAGCCAATATCATCAAAGAGCCACACCACCCTGGCCACACACTCGTTTCACCATTGCCATCGGGAAGAAGGTACAGGAGCCTGAAAACTGTAACGTCCAGGTTCAGGAACAGCTTTTCTCCGAGTCGCGTCCTCGCCACCCCTCCTCGTGGCCTACCATCTGGATCGGAGGGGCCTTTCCTGCCGGGGACCGGGAAATCACCACGGAGCGGCGGATGCCCACCTGGGTCGCCGTCTGGAGCTCCGGAGCGTTGGGCCGCTGCTCCAACATCGTGGAGCTGCGGTTTGGGAGAGCTCCCAACCCGGGCAGCGCTGAACGTCATCACGGAGTCCTGGGGCCCTTTGCCGAGGGCCTCCAGTGCTGCATCTCCGCCCAGCGCAGCCTGCGGACTTTGGGAGCTTCAGACTCCGGTAGGAGGGGGCCGACTCTGATGTCCAGGCCATTGAGGACGTCCCCCAGCCCCGACGTCGGACTTACATCACCCCGGGGAGCGGGACTGAGCATCGGGCCGCCCGGAGCGGCGACTGCGGAGGGCTCGTGGAGGCCCCGACCATGGGGGAACAGTGCAGAATATCAGGGGAAGAGACTGACTTTGGTGCCTTCACTCACCGTGGGAAACTTTGATCCTGCTGTGTGGGGATGTTTCATGTTGGACTCTATCGTGTGTTGTGTTCTTTATTTTTACTGTATGGCTGTATGGTGACCACATATTTCACCGTGCCAAATGGCACATGTGACAAATAAATGTATCTTGCATCTTGTATAATACTAATAACAATACTACTTCCACTACTACTACTACTAATAATAATACTAATAATAATAATACTAATAATAATAATATTAATAATACTAATAATAATAATAATAATAATACTAATAATAATAATACTAATAATAATAATATTAATAATACTAATAATAATAATAATAATACTAATACTAATAATACTACTAATAATAATAATAATAATACTAATAATAATAATAATAATACTAATAATAATAATACTACTACTAATAATAATAATACTAATACTAATAATACTACTACTACTACTACTACTAATAATAATAATACTAATAATAATAATAATACTAATAATAATAATACTACTACTAATAATACTAATAATAATAATACTAATAATAATACTACTACTACTACTAATAATAATAATAATAATACTAATAATAATACTACTACTACTAATAATAATAATAATAATAATAATACTAATAATAATAATACTAATACTAATAATAATACTACTACTAATAATAATACTAATAATAATAATACTAATAATAATACTACTACTACTAATAATAATAATAATAATAATAATAATACTAATAATAATACTACTACTACTAATAATAATACTAATAATAATACTACTAATACTACTAATAATACTACTAATAATAATACTACTACTAATAATAATACTACTACTACTAATAATAATAATACTAATAATAATAATACTAATAATAATACTACTACTACTACTAATAATAATAATAATACTAATTAATTAAGGGACAGAGGTTTAGGGGTAACATGAGAGGGAACTTCTTTACCCAGAGAGTGGTAGCGGTGTGGAATGAGCTTCCAGTGGAAGTGGTGGCGGCAGGTTCGTTGGTCTCATTTAAAAATAAATTGGATAGGCATATGGATGAGAAGGGTATGGAGGCTTATGGTATGAGTGCAGGCTGGTGGGACTAAGGGAAAAAAGTTGTTCGGCACGGACTTGAAGGGCCGAGATGGCCTGTTTCCGTGCTGTAATTGTTATATGGTTATATGGTTACTAATAATAATAATAATACTAATACTATTAATAATAATAATAATAATAATAATAATACCACCAATACTATTAATAATAATATTACTACTAATAATAATAATAATCTATATATTCTAGCTGGGTATTGTTGTTATTATTATTAATATTATTATTATTACTAGTAGTATTAATATTACTAATAATATTAATAATAATAACAACAATACTACTTCTACTAGTAATAATAATAATATTAATAATAACAACAACAGCAACACTACTTCTACTACTAATAATAATAATATTAATAATAATAACAATAATAACAATAGTAATAGTAATACTACTACTACTAATAATAATACTACTAATACTAGTAGTATTATTATTAGTAGTATTATTATTAATAGTATTAGTAGTATTACTATTAGTAGTAGTAGTATTACTATTACTAATACTACTACTACTACTACTAATACTACTAATACTATTAATGATAATACTACTACTAATAATAATAATAATCTATATATTCTAGCTGTAGTAGTAATACTACTAGTAGTAGTGTTACTATTGTTATTATTGTTGTTGTTATTATTATTAATATTATTATTAGTAGTAGTAGTATTATTACTACTACTAATAATAATAATATTAATAATAATAACAACAACAATAATAACAATAGTAATACTACTACTACTAATAATAATACCACTACTAATACTATTAATAATAATACTAATAATATTAATAATAATAATTATCTATATATTCTAGCGGGAGTAGTAGTAATACTACTACTAATAATAATAATAATAACAATAATAATACTAATACTATTAATAATAATACTAATAATATTAATAATAATAATAATCTATATATTCTGGCTGGAGGTCTGTATCCAGTGGATTTCAGGGATTTGTGCTGGGATCTCTGCTGTTTGTGATAATTTATAAGAAAGTTTTTCAACGAACACATGATCAAGAGGCTGTGGAATGTGAAGTAGCTGAATAGGTAACTCATGCGCACATTGTTGCATCTAGCATCATGGAAACAGGCCTTTCCGCCCATATTGCCCCACTGACCAACATGTCCCATCTACTGTACATTAGTACCACCTGCCTGCGTTTGGCCCACATCCCTCTTGTTATCGGCCGTCATGACTGCCCTCTCCTCTCCATGGGATAAACCTGTCCTATCCATGTACCTGTTTCTTAAATGTTGTGATAGGATCGGTCGCAACTACCTCCACCGACAGCTCGTTCCATGCACCCAACACCCTTTTGTGTGAAAACGTGACCCCTCAAGTTCATACTAAATCTCCCCCCCCCCCCCCCCCCCCCGTCACCTTAAACTCATGTCCTCTGGTTCTCTGGGCAAGAGAATCTGTGCATCCACCAGATCACTTTTGTATAGTTTTCCAGATGCTTCCTGGCCCCCTGAGTAACTTCAGCACTCTGTGCCTCTTCTATAAACCAACATTCACAGCTTCTTATTTTTACACCTTAATATATATATGTAGCTCCGTTCAAATTGAAATGTTACATTTTCCATGATTAGAAAAATCTGTAAAGGTCAGAAATTGGTTTCTGCAATTTTTCCAATTGTAATGCGATTTATTTTATTAATTATTCACGCATTTCATGCGCTGTGGTAGAGTTGCTGCCTTACAGCCATTACAGCAGCAGAGTCCCGGGTTCTGTCTGTACGGAGTTTGTACGTTCTCCCCGTCACCGGTGTGGATTTCCCCCGAGATCTTCGGTTTCCTCCCACGCTCAGACGTACAGTTTTGTCGGTTAATTGGCTTGTTATAAATGTATAAATTGTCCCTAATCTGTGTAGGATGGTTGTAATGTTTGGGGATTGCTGGACGGTGCTGACTCAGTGGGCCGAAGGGCCTGCTCCTACGCTGAATCTTTAAAATTAAAATGAATCTCTTAATTTGATTAATTTTCACGACTTTATCACAACGAGGTGCATTTGAAAATAAGACACAGTGGGTCACATGGTAAGGGCAGGGGTATGAATGAATGTTTCCAAGTACAAGTACTTAAATAAATCCAGCCTTCACTAACTCGCCAGGTTAAATTGTTGGTCTCACATATTCAAGATGAAAAACATAACCTTATGGACATCCAATAAATCCATTGAAGGGATCAAAAAGACACGTCAGGAAACAGGTTAAGTTGACTTGTGGTGAAACACGGATGAAACCCAAGTCCCAAGTGTGCTCACAAAAATATGCTTGTTGTTTCATCTTCCTTGACCTGCATTATGGTTAGTTAGATAAATATTAACCCTCATTAATCACATGTTGAGCAATGTCCCATAAAACCTATCACGAGGTTCTATTGAAAGCTATAGTCAAGTGGCAAGGAGTTATTTTGACCAAGGATTCTTGGCATCATCTGCGTGGAAAAAGTTGCCCCTTATGGTTTTTGATTCGCAAAGGGCGTCAAACGTTACAAGTAGAAGGCAGGACAATGGGGTTGAGAGGGATAGAGTGGATGTGGAAAGGATGTTTCCACTCGTGGGAGTGTCTAGGACCAGTGGCCATTGCCTCAGAATATAAGGACGGACCTTTAGGAATGAGATGAGGAGGAATTTCTTTGGTCAGAGGGTGGTGAATCTGCGAAATTCTGTGCCACAGACGGCCATGGAGGCCAAGTCAAAGGGTTTTTTTTTTGTTACAAGTACAATAGTGTGGTACTTGAGTACCTAATACATACATACATATTATTGATTAAATAATAAAAGAACGGTGGAAGAAAAAAGAAATAAAGAGTGTCGGAATAGATGGACAAGCGAGAAGACACAGATAGCAAAATAAATAAAGGACATAGAAGAGAAGGTGAAAAGATTGAAATGGAAGGAGAAAGTAAAGGAAAGAGAGATTAGGAGAGATCTACCTATTTCGTATTTTTGCCCATCCGTCACCCGGTTCTAAACCATTTAACTTCTGAGGTTATGTTATGTTGCACCATATGCTAGCAAAAAGTTGACAAAAGGGGACCAAGTCTTTGAGAATTGGTCTACTTTGCCTAGTAGGAGAAATCTCATTTCTTCAAGATGAAGCGTTTCAGACATATTTGAAATCCACATTTTGAATGTTGGCGTGATTGCGTTTTTCCAAAATTTGAGTACAGGTTTTTTTGCTGTTATTGGACCGTAATTAAGAAAAGCCTCTTGGAATATAGTTAGTTTGCTTCCCTCTTCCATTGATCCAAAGATAATCAGTTCTGCATTGGGGTTCAACGTCATTGGGTATTTTTAAGGCGGAGATTGACAGATTCTTGATAAGTACGGGTGTCAGGGGTTGTGGGGGAGAAGGCAGGAGAATGGGGTTGAGAGGGAAAGATCGATCAGCCATGATTGAATGGCGGAGTAGATTTGATGGGTGGAGGCAGGTATAAATACAACACCTAAAAGACACTTGAACAGGTAACTGGATAGCAAAGGTTTAGAGGAATCTGGGCCAAACAAGGGCCAATGGAACTTAGACGGGGCATCAGATCAGCATGGATGAGTTGGGCCGAAGGGTTTGTTTTCATCCTGTATGACGCAATCAACCTTATATACACCTCTGCATATTTTTCTGCTTTGGAGAACTGTATCTGTAGCAACGACAGACAACTTAATGGATTGTAGCTTTTATTTTCTATCTATAATAGCTTTTTTGGACTAGAGATATAGTGTGAAGACAGGCCCTTAAACCCACATAGTCCATGCCGACCAGCAATCCCCCCGTACATTAATACTATCCAACACAAGAGGGATAAATTTACAATTTTTTACGGAAGCCAATTAACCTGCAAACCTGAACCTGTACGTCTTTGGAGCTTGGGAGGAAACCGGAGCAGCTGGAGAAAACACACACAGGTCACGGGGGGGGGGGGGACATACAAACCTTGTTCGGACAGCATACGTAGTCAGGATCAAACCTGGGTCTCCGGCACTGTAAGGCAGCAACTCTACCGCTGTGCCACTGTGGAGCATGCAGGTTATGAAATATTATTTTTGCTACCTTTTCTGACGTTTTTTTTCCAAGTAAGAAATCGGGATCATATTTTATTTATGAATGAACTAGGTTTTGCCTGTCATGGCCACATGCTAATATTGGGTCAATCCTATAATAGGCACAGAATGCTGGAGTAACTCAGCGGGACAGGCAGCATCCCTGGAGAGAAGGAATGGGTGACGTTTTGGGTCGAGACCCTTGGTTCTTGGTTACTTGGTCCTCCAAAATATTCCAACTGGAATTTAAACTGGAGGTGGTGAAGGGAGGGGTTTAGCCAGAGAGGGTTATTGGGAAGAAAGTGCCACTTTAAATTTAGTTGCATCTGGCTGGGCAACCGTGGCTTGGTGGAGATTATTCCGTGCTTTAATAGTGCGTGGAAAGAACGAATTGCTGTACACATCTGTCTTTGAGGCTGGGACCACAAATTGAATCGAATGCCCTCGTCTGCTCCTAATTGGTTTGGGGTTGGTGTAGGTCTTGCTATCTATGTCTAGCTGACCATTTAACATTTTGTAAAAAACAGGTCAAACGGTGAGCTTCACGTCTTGGAGAGGGTTCCACCCCGCCCAGAGAATTCAGAAGTTTGGTGACACTCGCTTCTCTCTCGTAGGTGTTAGTAACAAATCGAGCGGCCTGTCTTTGGACACGTTCTTCAGACTGAGAGTCAGGGGAGAGGGAAATGAGAGAAATAGACGGTGTTTTAGAGAGATGTAGAACAAATGAATGAAAGATATGCAAAAAGTAAAGATGATAAAGGAAGCAGGCCATTGTAATCCTGTTAGGGTGGCCTAACATTGTAGTGTTAGATTAAAACACAGCAGCAGCCTTGGTCTAAAGGGCAAGCCCCACTATGTCTATAAACCACATTATCTGCACCAAATGAGTCCTTGGGCTGCTGAGTTATTACGGGCCACAATGCACAAGTCAGCAGACAACGGGGGTAAAAGCGTGGCCAACGTCCCCCTCACCCTGATGGCCACCTTCGTGTGTGCCTGCATCAGGCGGAGTGTAGAGCCAAGGCACGTGGGCACCAAGTGTCACTACCTGCTGAGGTTCTACCTGTCCCCGGTGTTGCGAAGGATGGGCCTGGCGCAGATGCCACGCAATGTGCCAGTCAGCTGGACACTGCCGCCCCATCTGTCATTCATGGAAAGGTTCTTCCGGACCAACACCTTCATAGGGCCGTTCCCACCAGCATGCGACTCCATGCGGCGAGCACGACCAAACCGGCAGCGGGGGCCGCGCGGAGGTCGGGTGAGTGGCGCAACGTGGCACGAAGTTGGAGCGACGTCCGCGGTAAGTTCGCAAGGGCAGGGAGGGACATAAAGAGAGAGACATGGAGGCACACAGAGAGGGTCACGGAGGCACGACGTCGAGGCGGTGCGTAATGCGTCGAGGCGGCTGCGGGCCGACAGGCCGTTGCCGCGCGGAATTTTTGAACACGGTCAGTTTTTCGGAGCCCCGTGCGATGTCGGGACCAGCTCCGCACAATTCCGCACGGCTCCGGCGATCGAAGTGGGAACGGCCCCACGAGGCCCGGATGGCTCAAGTGACCACGTTAGGTCGCGCTCACCGCATGGAGTCGCATGCATACAGGCCCTTAACGACAAGTCCATGGGGCAGTGGTCAACACAGAATGTCCTGCAGGCACTGCAGGGAAAGGACTCGATGGACTCGGTGGCGTGGTTCCCTGAGCAGACTGCCCAGCTTGTCTGGCAGAATGCCTCATCGCCAGAACTCACCAACAAGCACCAAGACCTGGCTTGGCTGGCGGTGAGGGGAGCCCTCCCAGTCAGATCCTTCCTGCACCGTCAGAACCTCACTACCAGCGCACGCTGCCCTCGGGACGGCTGCTATGGAGAGGAGACGGTTGCCCACCTCTTTGCAGAGTGTGGATTAGCAAAGAGAGTCTGGAGAGGTTTGCAAGGGTCCCTGTAATTATCTATTCCGAACAGCTCCGTCACAGAGGACTCTGTGATTTACGGACTGTTCCCAGGGACACATTCAGAGACTGACATCGAGTGCTGCTGGAGGGTCATCAACTCGGTGAAAGACGCTCTTTGGTCTGCCGGAGCGTTGTTCGCCACCCAGCGGAGGGAGATGTCCGTCGGGGAATGTTGCCGACTGGCCCACTGCAGACTGCAGGAGTACGTGCTGAGGGACGCACTGAAGCTCGGTGCAGCCAACGCCAAGGCTCGGTGGGGGAGGGCCACAGTCTAGGGTCCTTCCGCTGCTGGACATGGGGGGCACAGTATGGTGGAGACGCCCCTCAAAATAAGGGAAGGGATTCCACACCAGTGGGCCACGTGAGTGGCACGGGTGGGGGATAAATTTGTGTAAACAGTATTGAATGTATGTATACCCTCCGAGAATGTTGGATGGAGTCTTGTAATAGCCCTGTCCCACTGTACGAGTTCATTCCAAGATCTCTCCCAAAAAAATCAAACTCATGGTAAGCACGGAGAATGAAGGTAGCGGGTACGTCGGAGCTCGGGGACGTCCCTTAGCGGCGCGTAACGCTAACGGCAGGTACTCGGGAAGACTCGCTAACGGCAGGTGAGCTCGTGAAGACTGGTGAAGATTTTTCAAACGTGTCGCAAAATGTCCACGAGAGCCCCGAGTACCGATGAGTGGCCGTTACCGAGTTTGAATCAGGGGAAACTCGCGGAGAACTCTTGAATGAACTCGTACAGTGGGACAGACTTTAAGGATCAAGTATTGGATATATTTATTTCTCGAATAAAGTATATTATGACATTTAAAAAAAAGATCAGAAAACGCTGATGAGGGGCGCACACAGCTTCTTGCCTTCTCTTGTTCCACACATAAATCTCACCTTACCGCAGCCACGGAGCTTTTCCTCTTAATATTCTTCTGTTAGTGACACCAGTTAATGGGTTGAGTTCTTCAAAATGTAACCTAATCAAGTTGCTCGACCTTGTTTGCACTTGTGAGTTTGCATATGATATATCAGGCAGTAACAAAACCAGGGATTGAATTACTACCTAATTTGTTACTATACTTGCGATAATTTGAGATTATTACAGTAGTTACACTTAATGCACGTCTATGTAGTAAAGTTACAAAATATTGAGATTTTAAAAATCAAGTCTGCAATTTATCCATCAGATAAAGCATAAAAATAAGTTTAATTCGACACCTAATTCACTTTCATATCTTCAGTATTAAGAAAGTTATGGCCATTTTCATACTCGGAAATTAGCATCTTGTTCCCCATTGCCTTTCAATTGAATTAACTCAAAAGCTGTGATCTGGAAAAGTTAAAAGCCCATAACTTTCTTAAACATTAAGAGAACTCAATGAAATTTTCAGTTATTATAGATTGAAGCATTCTGAAATAAATATGAAACAATCTTACTTGGATGACCTGAAATTAAAGCATATAATTAGTTAGTTATCAAATTGTAGCTAATTACAAAATTCAATGAGTAGATCTAAACATCTATCCATTTCTTAAGAAAAGATAAACTTTTTTAAAATTGCCTAAGTGTCCAAATAACATTCACACAATAATCCACAATATAACATAATTTTTAAATCTCATTTTCATGAATTTCTGGGCCAAATGGAAGGAATTTAGTGTTTGATTCCTGTAATTTAATGGCCATTTAAATCAACTAGCGAGTGGGTTTTAGTGGAATGCGGCGGATTGGAACATTGCGGTTAGCGGTGAAGTCGGGAGGAAAAATATTGTTTGTTCATACATTTTTTTGGACCCCATTTCGCAACATGAAAATGTTATTAAAGCCTCCCGAAAAACCAACTTTTAATATAAAAATAACCTATTTACCTTTTTTTCTCCCCTACGCAAAATCCTTCCGGTTGTCGGCGCTCACGGCTTTTGAAGGTGATTTTTAAATTACTCTAGTTAATAAATAATCTAGCGTAATTTAAAAATACCTTCATTCATGAAATGTCAGAGCGATTTTTCTTCCGCAACGAAATCGCCCGACATGGATCGATTTTCCCAGTCTGTAGAAAAACGGCACTTTAAGCCCGCCCCCCTCTGAAAGGCGCCAAAGTCACGCACACGGGGAGCGGCAGAAGTGCAGCGCTGCTCAAGGTAAGTTTTGTAACATACCTAGTCTATGCCTTTTTTTTCAGTGGTGGATTACTATAAGCAGTCGGGAGAGAGATAAAACAGAGTTCGAGGCTGGAGTTGAACCATGTGTTTAGTCATGAATTCCTCTCTGTGACTCAGTGGCACAGCGGTAGAATTGCTGCCCTGGCAATTTCCGTCTGAAGAAGGGGTCTCGACCATATAACCATATAATAACATATAACAATTACAGCACGGAAACAGGCCTTCTTGGCCCTTCCAGTCCGTGCCGACCATTTATTTTCCCCTAGTCCCATCTACCTGCACTCAGACCATACCCCTCCATTCCCTTCCCATCCATATACCTATCCACTTTACTTTTAAATGTTAAAATCGATCCTGCCTCCACCACTTCTGCTGGAAGCTCATTCCACACAGCCACCACTCTCTGAGTAAAGAAGTTCCCCCTCATGTCACCCCTAAACTTCTGTCCCTTAATTCTCATGTCATGCCCTCTTGTTTGAATCTTCCCTACCCTCAATGGGAAAAGCTTATCCACGTCAACTCTGTCTATCCCTTTCATCATTTTAAAGACCTCAATCAAGTTCCCCCCTTAACCTTCTGTGCTCCAAAGAATAAAGACCTAACTTATTCAACCTTTCTCTGTAACTTAGTTGCTGGAACCCAGGCAACATTCTAGTAAATCTCCGGTGACCCGAAACGTCACCCATTACTTCTCTCCAGAGATGCTGCCTGACCCGCTGAGTTACTCCAGCAATTTGTGTCTATCTATCTACATCTTTCTCAAATAAAATAAAATGTAAATTCATTTGTAGAAATAAAGAACTGCAGATGCATGTACGATTTGCACGTTCTCCCCGTGACCGCGTGGGTTTTCTCTGGGTTTTCCGGTTTCCTCCCACACTCACACCGTTGATTTCTGTGAATTGTCCCTAGTGTCTACAGGGCCTGTCCCAATTACGTGACCTTGGCTCGCAAATTACGCCACCTCGTGGCCGCTTGAGGCGTACGGGCACCGTATGGCCGCGCGGGGCCGGTCCCACTTAGAAGCGCGGAGTTGTGCGGGGCTGGTCCCGACATCGCGCGGGGCTCCGAAATTCTGGCAGTGGCCGAAATCTTCGCGCGCCAACGGCCTGCCGGCACGCAGGCGCATTGCGGTCGTACTCAGCTTCTTGACGGCGTACGCAACGTGGTGACGGCGTACTCAGCAATGACATAACCGCCCAGCGTGGCATTGCGTGATGACGTCACCGCCCGACGCCCAAATTCAGTCGGCCCGCCTCCTGCCCAGCTGATTGGTAAGCATGACGTCACGTGCGAACTTAGCACGTACTTAGTGCGAACTCCGCATGTACTCCGCTTCCGTTTGGTCGCGCTAAACACACGTAATCGCATGCAAGTGGGACAGGCCCTTTAGGATGAGGGGTGCAGTGGTAGAGCTGCTGTCTGACAGTGCCAGAGACCTGGGTTCAATCCTGACTACAGGTGTTGTCTGTACGGAGAATTTTCCCCGGGTGCTCCGGTTTCCTCCGACACTCCAAAGACTTCCAGGTTTCTAGGTTGTTAAAGAAGGAACTGCAGATGCTGGAGAATCGAGGGTTACACAAAAAGCTGGAGAAACTCAGCGGGTGCAGCAGCATCTAAGGAGCGAAGGAGATAGGCGACGTTTCGGGTCGAGACCCTTCTTCAGACTGGACCCCAGTCTGAAGAAGGGTCTCGACCCGAAACGTCGCCTATCTCCTTTGCTCCTTAGATGCTGCTGCACCCGCTGAGTTTCTCCAGCTTTTTGTGTAACCCCCAGGTTTCTAGGTTATCTGGCTTCAGTAAAATTGTAAATTCTCCTTAGAATGTGTAGGATAGTGTACCGTGTGATCGCTGGTCGGAGCAGGGTCAGTGGGCTGAAGGGCCTGTTTCTGCATTGTATCCTTTAAGTCTAAAGTGATACAGATACATGATAAAGGGAATAACGTTTAGTGCAAGGTAAAGCCAGTAAAATCCGACCAAAGATAGTCTGAGGGTCACCAATGAGGTCGATAGTAGTTCAGGACTGTTGTGGTAGGATGATTCAGTTGCCTGATAACAGCTGGGAAGAAACTGTCCCTGAATCTGGAGGTGTGCGTTTTCACACTTCTGTCCCGTTTGCCTGATGGGAGAGTGGAGGAGTGCCCAGGTGATCGCTGGTCAGCTTTTACTTGCTTCTAGTACCCCCCGGCCCCCCACTCCCCCCGGCCCCCTACTCTCTGAAGAAGCGTCCTGATTAGAAACGTCACCTATTCCTTTTCTCCAGAGATGCTGCCTGACCCGCTGAGTTACTCCAGCAATTTGAGTATCTTCGGTGGGCAAAAGATACTATTTCCACAGTGTATCACTAAACTACACTGAAGTAAGTAAGTAAGTAAGTTTATTGGCCAAGTATTCACATACAAGGAATTTGCCTTGGTGCTCCGCCCACAAGTAACAACATACAGTGACAGTTACGAATGACTCAGAAAACACTACACATTAATAATAATAAAACATTACCAAACAGTAAACTTAACCAAACTAAACTTGAACTAAACTAAAGTAAACTAAACTAAACTAAAGTCTGTTTAAGTTCTTAGGACTGTGTACTCTACTCAAAGAGCCACTGAATATCTGAATAACTGCCCTGTTATTTATCCTGTTCTGGAGCTGCGGATTCCTCCCAGGTTCAGCTGCAAAGCCGACAGGCGCTCATCAATAGCTGCAGTTTCTTTAGAGAAACTGCATGGAAACAGGCCCTTGGGCCCACCAAATCCACGTCGACCGGCGATCATCCGTACACTCGTTCACTGTTATCCCAGTTTTGCATCCTACACCCCAACGGCAATTTCGCGGAAGTCAATTCACCTGCAAAAGCCGCACGTCTTTGGAATGTAGGAGGAAACCAGGGAAACTGGAGAAAACCCACGCGGTCACAGGGAGAACGTACAAACTCCACACAGACAGCACTTGTAGTCAAGATCGAATTCGGGTCTCTGGAGCTGCGCTACTGTGCTACCCTTTAATCAGACAGCTGTGTGCCAGCTTTCTATGCAGTCCATGGTGGGTAGATGGAACTAGCTGCCAGAGAGAACAGGCTTGGATAGAGTGGATGTGGAGAGGATGTTTCCACTAGTGGATAGAGTCGAGGTCCAGAGGGCACGGCCTCAGAATTAAAGGACGTTGCTTTAGGTAGGCGATGAGGAGGAATTTCTTTAGACAGAGGGTGGTGAATCTGTGGGATTCATTGCCACAGAAGGCTGTGGAGGCCATTAATGGATATTTCTAAGTCAGAGATAGATAGGTTTATTGATTATAGATCAAGAAGATAGATCAGCCATGATTAAGGACATGATGGGCCGAATCACCTAATTCTGCTCCCATCACTTATTAACAGGAATTTATGGGAATCAAGCGCCACAGGGCATTGGTTTAGTAACATAGAAAAAATAGGTGCAGGAGTAGGCCATTCGGCCCTTCGAGCCTGCACCGCCATTCAATGTTATCATGGATGATCATCCAACTCAGTATCCCGTACCTGCCTTCTCTCCATACCCCCTGATCCCTTTAGCCACGTGCCACATCTAACACCCTCTTAAATATAGCCAATGAACTGGCCCCAACAACTTTCTGTGGCAGAGAATTCCAGAGACTCACCACTCTCTGTGTAAAGAATGTTTTCCTCATCTCGGTCCTAAAGGAATTCCCCCTTATCCTTAGACTGTGACCCCTTGTTCTGGACTCCCCCAACATCGGGAATAATCTTCCAGCATCTAGCTTGTCCAACCCTGTAAGAATTTTGTAAGTTTCTATAAGATCCCCCCTCAATCTTCTAAATTCCAGCGAGTACAAGCCGAGTCTATCCAGTCTTTTCTCATATGAAAGTCCTGACATCCCAGGAATCAGTCTGGTGAATCTTCTCTGTACCCCCTCTATGGCAAGAATGTCTTTCCCCAGATTTGGAGACCAAAACTGTACGCAATACTCCAGGTGTGGTCTCACAGGCAGTAGAACCTCCCTGCTCCTATACTCAAATCCTTTTGCTATGAATGCTAACATACCATTTGCTTTCTTCACTGCCTGCTGCACCTGCATGCCTACTTTCAATGACTGGTGTACCATGACACCCAGGTCTTGTTGCATCTCCCCTTTTCCTAATCTGCCACCATTCAGATAATAGTCTACCCTCATGTTTTTGCCACCAAAGTGGATAACCTCACATTTAAGGTGAGAGGAGAAATATTTAGTAGGAATCTGAGGGGCAGCAATTTTCACACATTGAGTGATGGGTGTACAGAACAAGTTGCCGGAGGAGCTAGTTGAGGCAGAAATTATAACAACATTTAAAATACATTTGGACATGGTACATGGATAGGAACGGTTTCTTTAGACTGAAGAAGGGTCTCAACCCAAAGAATGTCACCCATTCCTTCTCTCCAGAGATGCTGCCTGTCCCGCTGAGGTACTCCAGCATTGTGTGCCTATCTTATGTATACAATTTCCTCTGTGAGCTTCATGCGAACAAGGAGTTTCATTGCACCCTGGCTGATATAAACTAATCTGAATCTGGTCTGGATCTGGATCTGGATCAAAGGTAGTCTGAGGGTCACCAATGAGGTAGAAAATAATAGTTGAGGACCGCTCTCTGGTTGTGGTAGGATGGTTCAGTTGCCTAACAACAGCTGGGAAGAAACTGTCCCTGAATCTGGAGGTGTGCGTTTTCACACTTCTGCACCTCTTGCCTGATGGGCGAGGGGAGAAGACAGAGTGGCCAGGGTGCGACTGGTCCTCAATTATGCTGCTGGCCTTGCCGAGGCAGCGTGAGGTGCAGATGGAGTCGATGGAAGGGAAGTTGGTTTGTTGGATGGTCCGGGCTGCGTCCACAATTCCCTGCAATTTCTTGCGGTCTTGGATGGAGCTGTTCCCAAACCGTGCAGTGATGCATCCTGATAAAATGCTCCCTCCGGCACATATGTAGAAGTTGTGGAGAGTTGGAGGGGACAGGTCGAACTTCCTAAGCCTTCTAAGGAAGTAGAGGCGTTGGTGTGGTTTCTTGGTCGTTGCTTCAGTATGGGTGATCCAGGAGGAGTTGTTGGTGATAGTGACTCCTAGGAATCTGAAGTTTTCAACCATCTCTACATCTGCGCCGTCATTGCAAACTGGGGCTTGTGAACCTCTTTGCTTCCTGAAGCCCATCACTATCTCCTTTGTCTTGCCGATACTAATCAGAAGCCAGGATGTGATTTATCACCCTCTTTGAATGTCAGTTGCAGGACTCTGATAAACATCAGCTAATTCGGCACGGACCAGGCATCAAAAAGGAAATACACCAGGCAACCTCTTGCTTTATCTGGATCACTATATTCTAGACTCAAGAACAGTTTCTTTCCAAAATCCATTATCTCCCTGAACTCACACATGCACTGACTCACAGCCTAACCCCCGGACTTCCATCTATCCACCTACTGTAATTTGTACTGTAACTGTAATTTCCAATATGTGCAATAACCCATACTGGATATAGGAATCCTATTCATTCATTCTATGTATCCATTGTCTTTTTATAGATATGTATATAGTGCCACAGAAACTGTGCACCTTACCCCCCACCCCCTCCCCCCCCCCCCCCCCCTTTTTTTGTTTTGCACTGATTAGGAGCAGTTTTTAATCTCATTGTACATGTGTATAGTGACAATAAAAGGCATTCTGAACTGTGGAGAAAACGAATAGGTGCCGTTTCGGATCGAGACCCGTCTTGTCCGAAGAAGGGTCTCGACACGAAGCGTCACCGATTCCGTTTCTCCAGGGATGCTGCCTGACCGCTGAGTTATCTTGGTCTGGTTCACTATTAACGATGGAATTCTCTATCTTCAAGAAGCTTAAGCAACCTTTAAATAGTCTCTGCCATTTCTGTGGGCCAGAGGTGCGCCACCATCAATTATCAGGGGTTATTGGGAGAAGGCAGGAGAATGGGGTTGGGACGAAGCCATTGCCATAGAAGGCTGTGGAGGTCAAGTCAATGGATATTTTTTAAGGCAGGGATAGATAGATTCTTGGGTTACACAAAAGGATGGAGAAACTCAGCGGGTGCAGCAGCATCTAAGGAGCGAAGGAGATGGGGGACGTTTCGGGTTGAGACCCTTCTTCAGACTGGTCAGGGATCAGGGAAACGAGAGATATAGACGGTGATGTGGAGAGATAAAGAACAATGAATTAAAGATATGCAAAAAGGAAACAGGCCATTGTAAGCTGTTTGTAGTGTGAAAATGAGAAGCTAGTGCAACTTGGGTGGGGGAGAGATAGAGAGAGAGGGATATCAGATATCAGACTTGATTAGTACAGGTGTCAGGGGTTATGGGGAGAAGGCAGGGGAATGGGGATTAAGAGGGAGAGATAGATCTGCCACGATTGAATGGCGGAGTAGGCGATGGGCCGAATGGCCTAATTCCAATCCTATCACTTATGACCTTATAAGGAAATATCGCTGATGTTACCCAACTCCCAATCCTCAGATTACACTACCACTAGAATTTGTAGTATCAGGGGCTTCAGGCTGGATGCTCTGCTTTGGCCAAAATGCATCACAGGCAAGAAGCTGTTAAAATGTGGAATGTGGAAGCACATGTTTATTGGGAAAAAGGTTTTGCCTGTGATAAAACAGCTTAGCACAATACTAAAGATGAGTTAAGCTGGCACTGAATCGGAATGGCCAAGCATGCAGGTGATGGAACATAACGGCAACTCCAAGCCTTTTAGTAATGAGCTGCACTGGAGACTTGAAAGGATTTATCGGGCTTTATACATGATAGTATTTATAGAACCTTTTGAACTGGGTTTGGATTTGAAAGGAGTAATGAGGGAAAAGTGGAACTTGTTTGTGCTCTCCACAACCCGAAATGCCGAGTGTCGATTTACACCGCTGACATTGCCCTGGCCCAAAATGTAACGGAGTGCAATTGACAGGGAGAATGAAAAATGGTTCTACTCTATTGCAGGACCAAATGGAGTTTACAAACAAATAATTTAGTTTAGTTTGGTTTAGTTTCACGATGCAGCACGGAAACAGGCCCTTCGGCCCACTGAGTCTGCACCGACCAGTGATCCCCGCACACTAACACTACCCTGCGAATACTAGGTCCAATTTACATTTGTACTAAGCCAATTAACCTACAAACCTGTACGTCTTTGGAGTGTGGGAGGAAGCTGATCTTGGAGAAAACCCACGTAGGTCACGGGGGAGAACGTACAAACTCCGTACAGACAGCACCCACGGTCTCTAGCGCTGTAAGCACTGCAAGGCAGCAATGCTACTGCTGCACCCCTCAGATGATTGTTAAAGGCATGCCCTTCCCAGGAAGAGCGGCATGGTGGCGCAGCGGTAGAGTTGCAGCCTCACAGCGCCAGAGTCCCGGGTTCGATCCTGACTACGGGTGCTGTCGGTAGGGAGTTTGCACGTTCTCCTTGTGACCTGCGTGGGTTTTCTCCGGCTGCTCTGGTTCCCTCCCTCACTCCAAAACCTTCCAGGTTTGTAGGTTAATTGGGTTTGGTAGGTCGTAAAATTGTTGGAGGAAAGTGAATGGGGTGATCGTTCGTAGGTGCAAACTTAGTGGGCCGAACGGCCTGTTGCATATCTAAAGTGTAAAGAGAATGTTGTGATTATCATAGCCAGTGCATGAAAAAAACCCCAATAATAATTCCAAAGAATGATTGTAGAAGACTTTCGTGAGGATGGATTTGGAGGTCTGTGTTCAGTTTTGGTCACCTTGCTATAGGAAGGATGTCATTACGCTGGGATGAGTGAAGATATCCTGCAGCTCCATTCTTGCTCCCCCTGCCCCCATTCGCAACAAGGACAGAGACCCCCTTGTCCTCACTTTCCACCCCATCAGCCGTCGCATACAGCATATAATCCTCCAACACTTTTGCCACTACTGGCCACATCTTCCCATCTCCACCCCTTTCTGCTTTCCGGCAATACCATTAGCCCTCTGTAAAGGGCCTGTCCCACCAGCATGCAACTCTATGCGATTAGCGCGACCTAACGTGGTCGCTTGAGCCGTCCGGCATCGCGGGGCCGGCCCCACTTCGATCGCCGGAGCTGTGTGGAGTTCGTCCCGAGTTCGTCCCGACATCGCGCGGGGCTCCGAAAAACTGACTATGTTCAAAAATTCCGCGCGGCAACGGCTTGTCGACTCGCAGTCGCCTCGACGTTTACACACCGCCCCGACATCGTGCCTCCGTGAACCTATCTGTAGGTGCCTCCGTGACCCTCTATGTGTGTGGTTCTGTGGCCCTGTGTGTGTGTGTGTGCCTCTGTGCCCCTCTCTGTGTGCCCCTCTCTGTCCTGGTTAACTTACCTTAGACTTCGCTCCAAGTTCGCCTCACTTTGCGCCGTGTTGCGCCACTCATCCGACCTCCACGCGGCCCCTACTGCCAGTTTGGTTGCGCTTGCCGCATGCAGGCTCATGCTGGTGGGAACGGCCCTGTGCAGGGGATCACCCGACCTCCGCGCGGCCCCCGCTTCTAGTTTGATCGCGTTCATCGCATAGAGTTGCATGCTTGTAGGACAGGCCCTTAACTCCGTGGTCAACTCGTCCCTTCCCACCCAAACCACCCCTCCCCCCTAGGTACTTCCCCCTGCAGCCGCAGGAGATGCAACACCTGTCCCTTTACCTCCCCCCTCGACTCTGTCCAAGGACCCCAACAGCCTTTTCAGGTGAGGCAGAGGTTCACTTGCACCTCCTCCAACCTCATCCACTTTATCCGCTGTTCCAGGTGTCAACTCCTGTTTCTTGGCGAGACCAAGCGCAGGTTCAGCGATCGTTTCGCTGAACACCTCCGCTCAGTCCGCCCAAACCGACCTGATCTCCCGGTTGCTCAGCGCTTTAAAACCCCCCCATTCTCAATCTGACCTTTCTGTCATAGAATCATAGAGTGATACAGTGTGGAAACAGGTCCTTCGGTTCAACTTGCCCACACCGGCCAACATGTCCCAGCTACCACTAGTACCACTTGCCTGCGCTTGGTCCATATCCCTCCAAACCTGTCCTATCCATGTACCTGTCTAACTGTGGGATAGTCCCAGCCACAACTACCTCATCTGGCAGCTTGTTCCATACTCCCACCACCCTTTGTGTCAATAAGTGACCTCTCGGATTCCTCCTTCCCCCTTCACCTTGAACCTATGTCCTCTGGTCCTCGATTCCCCTACTCTGGGCAAGAGACTCTGTGCATCTACCAGATCTATTCCTCTCATGATTGTGTCCTGGGCCTCCTCCATTGTCAGAGTGAGGCCCAGGACAGTGCAAATTGGAGGAACAGCCCCTTATATTTGGCTTGGGCAGCTCACACCCCAGCGGCATGAACATTGACTTCTCTAACTTCAAGTAGCCCTTCTTTTCCCTCTCTCTCCATCCCTTCACACCAGTTTTACTGTCTCCAACTACATTTTATCTCTGTCCAGCCCACTCCCCTGAGGTCAGCCTGAAGAAGGGTCTCGACACGAAACGTCGCCTATCTCCTTCGCTCCTTAGATGCTGCTGCACCCGCTGAGTTTCTCCAGCTTTTTGTGTAACCCTTTTCTCCAGAGATGCTGCCTGTCCCGCTGAGTTACTCCAGCACTTTGTGTCCATCATCAATGCTTATTATTTTGCAGATTTGCCATGTAGATCCCACACTGATAATTAAGAAATTTGTCCCTGATGATTAATTTGATTCACAGGTTAACAAGATTAATGTTGCATGTTCCTATTTCACTGCCTTGTTTGACTAGAGTATTGTGTTAGGTTAGTCTACATACGGTACACAGACACATCCCCTTGGCCCAGAGATGTTTCCAAACACATTGATCGCTGACAGCAATGCCAATTAACTCCAAACCAAGGGTGCGTGATTGGGCGGAAATATATATATATATATTTTTTATTTTATTAGAACTAATTGTACAAAGATAAAACATTCGGCATCTAAAATTATACAATTATTGTACAGCGTCATCTTTAGCCTTATAACCTAAATTATGAAAATGAAAAATGAAAAGAAAGAGAAAACAAGAAAGAAAAGTAGAAAGTGAAGAGATAGATTGAAGAATAACAGAAGAGAATCCCTTAAACTACCAAAGCAGTGCTGCAGAAAGAGAAAATAATTAAAAAAAAAAAAAAAGAAAAGTGGAGATATACCTTGCCCCTCGTCCTCCCCGCCCGCCTC
Organism: Raja brachyura; assembly: GCA_963514005.1. The sequence goes on from OY740785.1 coordinate 112,370,739, forward strand.
ACCCAGCCCAGCATCGGATTTAAATTTAAATTTGGGTTGCACCACACCACGGAGAGCTTGCTGACCGGTTGCATCGTGGCTTGGCTCGGCAACTTGAGCGCCCTGGAGAGGAAAAGACTACAAAAAGTAGTAAACACTGCCCAGTCCATCATCGGCTCTGACCTCCCTTCCATCGAGGGGTTTTACCGGCTGGCAGCATCATCAAGGACCCACACCACCCTGGCCACACACTCATCTCCCCGCTGCCTTCAGGTAGAAGGTACAGGAGCCTGAAGACTGCAACAACCCGGTTCAGGAATAGCTACTTCCCCACAGCCATCAGGCTATTAAGAAGGGTCTCGACCCGAAACGTCGCCTATCTCCTTCGCTCCTTAGATGCTGCTGCACCCGCTGAGTTTCTCCAGCTTTTTGTGTAACCATCAGGCTATTAAACCTGCCTCAGACAAAACTCTGAACATTAATAGCCCATTATCTGTTATTTGCACTTTATCAGTTTATTTATTCATGTGTGTATATATTTATATAATGGTATATGGACACACTGATCTGTTTTGTAGTCAATGTCTACTATGTTCTGTTGTGCTGAAGCAAAGCAAGAATTTCATTGTCCTATCTGGGACACATGACAATAAACTCACTTGAACTTGTAATTCTGTTGTCAGAATTCAGTAAAGGGTGTCCATGTCTTTAGAAATTGGGGCGGAAATATTAAGTACAGTTACGCAAATCTGGTAGAGCCTCACAGTGCTGGAGACCCGGGTTCCATCCTGATCTCGTGTGCTGATTGTGTAGAATTTGCACACTCTCCCTGACGGAGTGGATATCTTTGGACTAAGGTCTGCAATCAATGTGCTAGTAAACGTCCCTGGACCCAGAGGAGGTGTTCCCTGATGAAAGGCGTACATAGAATGGATGTGGAAGGGATGTCTCCACTGGTGGGAGGGTCTAGGACCCAGAGGTCATAGCCTCAGAATTAAAGGATGCTCTTTTAGAAAGGAGGTGAGGAGGAACTTCTTTAGTCAGAGTGTAGTAAATCTGTGGATCTCATTGCCAGGAGGCCAAGTCAGTGGATATTTTTAAGGCAGAGATAGACAAATTCTTGATTAGAACGGGTGTCAAGGGTTATGGGGAGAAGGCAGGAAAATGGCATTAGGAGGCAGAGATCAGCCATGATTGAATGGCGGAGTGGACTCGATGGGCCGAATGGCCTAATTCTGCTCCGATAACTTGCGAACTTTTGTCTGCGTTCTGTATGTAGACTAAAGAGCCTGTCCCACTTACGCTATTTTTTAGGCGACTACAGGTGAGTAGGCTGTCACCACACGGTTGCCGGTGTGTTGCCTTCATGGTCACCTCAGTCGCCCAAAGAGTCGTAGCGCCTTTTAAGTCGGCGCTGGATTTTCAATGAAAAGGGTTGAAAACATTTCGGAAACAGTCGGGGACAGTGGGTTTGATGCCAATGAGCATAGCTTGACGTAGGTGATGTCGTAGTTGTCGCCATGTTAACGTAGGTTGTTACCAGGTGATGTAGGTTGCGAATTTCGTCTTTTGTTGTTGTTTTTTTTGTTTTTTTTAATTTATTTATTAGAAATTATTTTAATGGTACCTTTTTACAGGTTCCCACAATTATTAAAACATTCTTTCTTTTTAGAAAGAAATGAGAAAGAAAGAAGTATCGAAGAGTAAAGTATAGTCTAGTGAGTGTAGTGTTAAGAAAGAAATAAGTGACAAAGTGAAGCAGAAAGGAGTTTCTCACACGCCACAAGTCGATGTATATATTTTTTTGTTCTTAATCATTTTTCCACTCAAACCCAGAATTTTTAATTTTACGATGTTATTACACCCCATGAATCCACAAGATAAATAAATGGAGACCAACTCATTAAAAATTGGTCTTTTTTTTCTATTAGGAGGAGTCTCATTTCTTTCGAATGGGCCGTTTCCAACATATTACCAATCCACATTTTGAGTGTTGGTGTAGTAACCTTTTTCCAGAATTTGAGTATGAGTTTTTTCGCTATTATTAAACCATAATTAAAAAATGAGATTTGGGATATATTTAATTTGTTTCCATCACCTATTACTCCAAAGATAATCATGTCCATGCTAGGTTCCATTTTTATCTTAAATAAACTAGTGAAAATATCAAATATATCACACCAAAATCTTTGAGGTTTTGTGCAAGAAACAAAAGAATGTGTGACGTTGGCATTTTGAGAAAGGCATTTATCACAGATGGGAGAAATATTTGAATAAAATTTATTCAACCTAACTTTTGAATAATATAATCTGTGTAATATTTTAAATTGAATTAAATGATGTCTAGTGTTAATCAAACATTTATGTATATATATCAAATACCTCTCCCATGTTTCTTTAGAAATTTTTGCCATTAATTATTTTTCCCAGTCTTCTCTAATTGCCTCTGTTGATGGCAATTCTCTATTAAGAATACTGTTACATAGAAATGATATTAATTTTTGTGAGTCCACCATAATATTAATTGCTTCTTCCAGTGGGTCTATCGTTATATTCTGTAATCTTGGTATATTTTTTTTATAAAGTCACATATCTGTAAATATTTAAGTATTGGTTATTATTCAGATTAAATGTTGATTTTAATTGTTGAAATGGTAATAGATTTCCCATTTCATACATGTCACACAACTTTTTAATTCCCAATCTTTCCCATTGTCTATAGGTTTTATCCATAAAAGATGGTTTAAATACCAGATTATTCACTATTGGTATTAATGATGATAAGTTTCTTAATTTTAAAGTTAATTTTATTTGTTTCCAAATTCGAATTATATTGTGTATGATTGGATTATTCTTATATAATATATTATTCAATTTTATCGGGGAGAAAAGGATCGCTCCTAAATCGTAAGGAAAACAATCCTCTTTCTCCATTCTTATCCATTCCATCTGTTGAGAAGGACAGTCCAACCAATAAATAATATTCTTAATATGCACTGCCCAATAATAATATAAAAAATTATGCAGTGCAAGTCCCCCCACATCTTTAGGTTTACACAAATGATTAATTTTAATTCTATGTGCTTTGTAGTCCCATATAAAATGAGTAATATTAGAGTCTAGTTTAAAAATATATATATTTTGGTATATATATTGGTATGGATTGAAATAAATATATTATTTGTGGTAGCACTATCATTTTTATAGCATTTATTCTGCCAATTAGTGATAGTGGTAGCGTTTTCCAACATTTAATCAGAGCGTTCAATTTATTTAACAAAGGACTACAATTAGCATTAAATAATGATTTATATCTTCTAGTAACTTGAATACCTAAATACTTAAATTTTTCCGTTGCAATTTTAAATGGAAATTTTAGTAGATGATTCACTTTCTGCGGCTGTAATTACATAATTTCACTTTTATTGCAATTTATTCTATATCCAGAAAAGGAGCCAAATTCCTCTATAACATTTAATAAATTCGGGATACTTGTTTCTGAATTTCTAATATATAAAAGTGTATCATCCGCGTATAATGATATTTTGTTATTAGAGTCCTTAGTAATGTATCCCTGAATATTCGGATGTGTTCTTATCCTTTCAGCCAGTGGCTCTATCATAAGGGCAAATAGCAGGGGTGATAAAACACATCCCTGCCTATTGCCCCGTGATAATTGGAATTTTGGAGACAACATATTATTAGTTAATATTCTTGCTGTTGGATTATCATATAATAATTTTACCCATCTAATAAAATTATCTCCCATATTAAATTTTTAGAGTACTATGTATAAATACTGCCACTCTACCTGGTCAAATGCTTTCTCTGCATCCAAAGATATAACTGATAAGTCTTCCTTTTCCCCTGTATGTGAATACATTATATTAAAAACATCTCAAATTGTTAAATGATTGTCATTTGGGTATAAACCCCGTTTGGTCCTAGTTTATCAATTTATTAATATATTTGCTCAATCTTCTTGCTAAAATCTTTGCTAAAATGTTTTGATCAGTATTTAAAAGTGATATCGCTGTATACGAGCCCGGATCTTCTAGATCTTTATCTTTTTTTTGGTATAAGCGTAATTGTAGATTCTGCTAAAGTTTCTGGTAATTTATTTTAGGTAAAAGCATAACTATATAATTTAAGTAATCATGGGACCATTAACTAATGAAATCTTTTATAGAATTCATTATTAAAACCATCAGGCCCTGGTGTCTTCCCATTTTTCAGTTCTTTTATTGTTTCTCTTATTTCTTAACTTGTAATCTGAGCTCCTAATTTCATTTCGGAGTCACGTGAGTGACTTCGTGAAGAGCCCGCCGGCGCGCATGCTCGACATATCGTCGTAACGCGTTGCTGCGACGGCTGGCGGTGGAGCGCGCTCCTCGCCAGCCCTTCATAAGGGGCCACGGAGGTGAGTATTCCACCTTTAGTTGGTGGTCCTTGTTGTCTGATTATGTCTTGCAGCAAGGACATGGATGGGAGTTCGAAGGGCCGGAGGACGTCAGGACGAGTTCGCCGGTCAACAGTTCCGGGGCCTTTACCATCGGCAGTACCTGCAGTGCAGGCCGGGACTCAGGCGGAGATGTGGGTAAGCCCTGTGTTCACAGGTCCAGATCCGCCAGCACACCACAGCTCGGAGGAGTTCGACGAGGAGGAGTGTGGTGTGCCGCCAGAGCAGGGGGGCCCTGCCATGGCAGTCAGGTTGTCAGCGGGCTCGCTGGCGACCTCGAGCAGGGCGCGTGCCGTTGCACGGTCTGTTCCACTCAGCCCTCCGAGAAGGGGGAGGGGAGGAGCCCAGAAGCCTAACCCTGTTAGGGCTAAGGCATTGCCTGTCGCGGAGGAGCGGTCAGGTTCCAGGGCGAGACCCGGGGCGGCTGTGAGGTCCAGCCGGTACACCCCGACTCTCGACGCCGGGACGGGTCGGTTGGGTCGGGTCTCGTCGCGGTCGCCGAGCCCCCCATGGATGGGTGGGCGGCACCATGCGTCGGCAACGTCCACGATGTGGGCAGCCGGCAAGACTGCGCGGGCCCCAGGCAGCCATGCTTCGGCTGGGGCCGACACCTCGCCGCATGTGCCCTTAGTGGCAGCGGCTTCAGCTCTCGCTAAACGGAGGCGATTGAACACGCCCGCGCAGGAATCGCGCAGTTTCGCCTCGGCGGCTGTTAGCGACAACTACCGGCACCGGCAGGGCCTCGACGAGGTGCGGGCCGATGACAGGAGCCCGGTTTTCTTTTCAGAGCCGGAGGACTCCGACCACCTGAGTGTTCAGGGTGAAGGGCGTATTGACCGTATGGAGCGGCTGCTGGAGCTCCTGCTTCAACGTCAACAACAGCAGGGCAGCAACAGGCACAGGGCGTCTTCACCAACATCTACTATCAGCCTGGAGCAGCACGAGGAGGAGGTTCTGGTGGATCCCGTACCACCTCCGGTGGAGGTGCCAGCGGAGGAACTTTTGGATGTGGCGACCAAATTCGCGGCCCCACATACGGCTGGTCTTCCTCTCAATTCAAAGCTGGCAGCCACAGTGGACTTTCTTAATAATCAGGTGCTGCAGGAAGAAGTCCTCATCCAGGCTATGAGCCGTCACAAGGCTCCATCAAACTGCAACTCCCTCAACGTGCCTGTGGTCAATACGCCAATATGGGGCAACATCAGTGCGGCTATCCGTCAACAAGAGCTACAATTGCAGCGGATCCTGAAACTCCTCACGGCCGGTATTACCGCCTTTGCGCGGTCGGTGGACGAGGACGAGCTGAATTTGGACCAGGAAGATGCTCTGGCCTTATTGTGCGCGACCCAGCACGAAATCAACGGGTTTCGCAAAAACAGCATCCGCCCAGCACTCAACCCGAAGTTTGCAGGATTGTGCAAACCACCGCCGCCGCCGCCGCCCCGTCAGCTCTTTGGTGAGGACCTCTCGAAGAGAGTCAAAGAGCTTGACGAACAAGCCAAAACGGTGGGGATCATGCGCTCTAAGAGTGCCCCCACACCGTCCGGCTCAAAAGCTCTATACATTCGCTCACGAGGGTCGGCCAGTGCCTCGACGAGGACTCACCCTCTAGCTCCACAACGACAACAACACCAGAACCAGCACCAAGGGTCTTTTTTAGGACAGGGTCGGCAGAGACCTTTTTGGAAATCGAAGACGCCGCGCCCTCAAGCCAACCCAGCACCTCCACGGCCACCCACACGTGTCAAGGACCGCCGGTAACCACGGAGGTGAGGGGGTCTGGTTCTCTCTTTTCTCTCTGTTTAACTTCCCATGTTGGTGGTCGTTTACGGTTGTTTTTGGATGCATGGGGTAATTTTACTGGTGATGAGTATGTGTTGCGGAATATTCAGGGGCATAAAATTGAGTTTATTAATGGCGACATTCCTCCATCCCAGCACATGCCTGGTCGTACGTTCAAATTGTCTGCTGCAGAACAGGCAGCAGGTTACAAGGAAATTTTAAGTTTGGAACAGAAGGGTGTGATTGAGAAAACAGTGCATGAGCCGATTGAATTTGTTTCGAACATATTTACTAGACCTAAGAAGGATGGAGGCTGTCGTGTCATTATTGATCTAACCCGTTTGAATACGTTTGTAACATATACTCATTTTAAAATGGATACGTTTGAAACAGCCAAATCATTGATTTCTCATGGCTGCTTTATGGCATGCATTGATTTGAGGGATGCATATTATTCAGTATCCATCCAGAAAGATGATAGAAGGTTTTTGAAATTTATCTGGATGGGGCAACTTTGGCAGTATAAGGCTTTGCCTAATGGGCTTACTACAGCCCCTAGATTGTTCACTAAATTGGTGAAGCCAATCATGGCTTATTTGAGACAACGACATCATATAGTTATGGCCTATTTAGATGATGTCTTTATTGTGGGCCACACCCTGCAATTGGCTGAACAGGGTGTTGCAGCTGCTGTCAATATATTTCAACAATTAGGATTCATTGTCCATCCAGAGAAATCAAAGTTCTGCCCTGCCCAGGTAATTAATTACCTAGGGTTCACGGTGAACTCAATGAGCATGAGGATAACTATACCAATTAACAAAATTGAGGAAGTCACTAAGGTGTGCAGAGATTTAATTGGCACCAATATACCATCGATTCGGCATACAGCCACAGTAATTGGCAAGTTAGTGGCTTTGTTTCCGGCAGCACGATATGGACCTTTGCATTATCAGAATTTGCAAAGAGCTAAAATTACTGCGTTAAAATGGAACGCTGGTCATTACGATCGATCTATGCAGCTGCCGTCCGAAGCGATAACTGAGTTGCAATGGTGGGTGTGTCACATTAGCAACTCATTTAAGCCTGTCAGGGAGGCTAATCCGGTGGTATATTTACAGACTGATGCAAGCTCCAATGGCTGGGGAGCTACTGATAATTGCTCTAGTTGTGGGGGTAGATGGGACACCCTTGAGGCATCGATGTTGTTGACTCAAGGGATTAACTATTTGGAGTTGCTGGCAGCATTCCACGGACTTCGTGCATATTGTTCCAAGCTTGTTGGAGCACACGTCCGTCTCCAAATAGACAACACCACAGCTGTGGCATATTTAAACCATATGGGTGGTACCAGGTCAGTTTCGTGTGACAAATTGGCTAACTCAATTTGGCTCTGGTGTATTCAAAGAGACATTTGGATTTCAGCTACCTATTTGCCAGGTGAGCTTAATACTGTGGCGGACACCAGGTCACGCAAATTTAATGACAATATTGAATGGATGTTGCATCCTGAGACTTTTTCTAAAGTCACAGCCAAATTTGGTAAACCGGACATTGACCTTTTTGCGTCACGGTTGAACCATCAGGTACCAACCTACGTTTCATGGGAACCAGATCCTGGGGCAATAGCGCTAGATGCATTCTCGCTGGACTGGGGGAATTGGGTTTTCTATGCCTTCCCTCCGTTTTGCCTCATCAGTCGGGTATTGCGAAAGATTCAGGCAGATGCTGCCAAGGGCATCCTTATTATACCCGACTGGCCCACACAGCCTTGGTATCCGGTGGTCTTTGACGTGCTCAACGAACCTTGGGTCCTTTTGAAGGGTTGCCCACAATTGGTTACTCACCCTGTGTCAGGGGAGCCACATCCCTGCCATGGCTATTTAAATTTGTTGGCTTGCAGGTTCTGAACAGGCCGTTAGTCCAATACGGCCTCTCGGCTCGGACCATGGATACCATCGGGGCGTCGTGTCGAGAGTCCACAAGGCGAAGATACCGCTCGCATATTAAGAAGTGGGAAGCCTACTGCAGCCGCTCTCGCATCACGTACGATGACGTGACAATAACCGACGTCCTGGAATTCCTCGCGGGGTTGCACCATGATGAACACTTAAGTTACAGTGCCATCAACAGCGCCAGAAGTGCGCTATCATTCTACCTCAAGATTGGGGTAGGATCCAACAGGCTAGTGTCCAGACTCATGCGGGGTATATTCAATATGAATCCGCCTACACCACGCTATAATATCACCTGGGATGTCAGGGACGTATTAACCCTGCTCAGGACGTGGTCTCCCATGGAAGGGCTCCAACTGGACCAACTCACCATGAAGCTGGTGATGTTACTAGCGCTGACTTCAGCTCAGAGGGTACAGACACTACACAAACTGCGTGTCGACAGAATGACATCTACCCCTACAGAAGTAGTCTTTTTCGTTGACGAGCTACTAAAGCAGCATAGACCTGGGTGCACAGGGCTGCAGCTGAAGTTCCCGGCATACCCCGCAGATGCTAGGCTATGTTTAGCCTCACATATCCGCCACTATGTCAAGGTGACGGCACGCATCAGAGGAATGGAGAGATACCTGCTTGTCACTCATAAGAGACCTCATCATCGAGTGACAGTCCAGACGATATCCAGGTGGCTTCGAGTCGTCTTGGGTAAGTCAGGTATCGACACTAATGTGTTCAAGTCTCATTCCACCAGGGCTGCATCGACGTCAGCGGCGAGGGTCATGGAGGTGCCCATGGACCAAATTCTCGCCACAGCAGGATGGGCGAATGAAGCTGTGTTCCAGCGTTTTTATAACAAGCCTGTTGCTGCTCCTCTACAGTTCGCAGAAGCCGTGCTGAATGCAGGTCAAGAACGTGGAGATGTCCCCGCATGAGGGGTTTTTGATTTGTTATTAATAAATATGCTTTTGTTTTGCAGTATGAGCTATTGAGCCAGTTTGTTCCTCCCATCCATCCCTGGTAGTGGTGTGTCAGCATGGACGTGGTCCAGGGCGTGTAATCACAGAAGCTTTGAAGTCTTCACGAAGTCACTCACGTGACTCCGAAATGAAATAGTAAGATTGAACGAGAACTTACCAGTTCGAAGGTTGATCTTTATTTCATGAGGAGTCGAAGTGAGGGATTTCGTGCCCTCCTCGCCCAACCCTCAATCACCTTCATCTGGTAATCCTAGTCAATTCAATCATACTATGCGAAGTCATTTCTATTGTTGGTTCTGTGATTCCACGCCGCTACTTTGAAGTATGTCGAGCATGCGCGCCGGCGGGCTCTTCACGAAATCCCTCACTTCGACTCCTCATGAAATAAAGATCAACCTTCGAACTGGTAAGTTCTCGTTCAATCTTACTATTCCTCTTGTGTTAAAGAAGGAACTGCAGATGCTGGAGAATCGAGGGTTACACAAAAAGCTGGAGAAACTCAGCAGGTGCAGCAGCATCTAAGGAGCGAAGGAGATAGGCGACGTTTTTTCTTCGATTTGGAGACCAAAACTGTACGCAAGACTCCAGGCGTGGTCTCACCAAAACCCTGTACAACTGCAGTAGAACCTCCCTGCTCCTAGACGCAAGTCCTTTCGCTATGAATGCTAACATACCATTTGCTTTCTTCACAGCCTGCTGCACCTGCATGCCTACTTTCAATCTTTTCTGAAGAAGGGTCTCGACCCGAAACGTCGCCTATCTCCTTCGCTCCTTAGATGCTGCTGCACCCGCTGAGTTTCTCCAGCTTTTTGTGTAACCCTCCTAATTCCTCTTGTTCTAAGATATCCAATTTTGGCAAGTTACATTTATCTAAAAAATGTATAATTTTATTGTCTTCAATGGTAGTTTTAGATGTATATAAATGTTGATAAAATTGAGCAAACCTTTTGTTAATGTCCTTAGGTACAGTCAACAATTCCCCATTCTCTGATTTAATTTTAGTAATTGTTATCTCCTTTCCTTGCTTCTTCAATTGTCGTGCTAGAAGTTTATGTGGTTTACCCCCAAATTCAAACTGTACTTGTTTTGTGATCTGAAATAATCTTATTACTCTTGCCGATAATATTCGATTAAGTTTAAATTTCAATGTTATCTTATTATGTTTGTCTATAGTTTGTCTTTTGCGTTTTCCCAATTCTAATAATTTAATTTCCTTTTCTAACGTCCATTGTTCTGTCCTGTCCACTTTACTTTTGAATGTTAAAATCGATCCTGCCTCCACCACTTCTGCTGGAAGCTCATTCCACCCAGCCACCACTCTCTGAGTAAAGAAGTTCCCCCTCATGTTACCCCTAAACTTCTGTCCCTTAATTCTCATGTCATGCCCTCTTGTTTGAACCCTCATTGGGAAAAGCTTATCCACGTCAATTCTGTCTATCCCTTTCATCATTTTAAAGACCTCAATCAAGTCCCCCCTTAACCTTCTGCACTCCAAAGAATAAAGACCTAACTTGTTCAACCTTTCTCTGTAACTTAGTTGCTGGAACCCAGGCAACATTGGCATTTATAACTACATGCCGTTTCATCTAAATATATCTTAATATGTCTTAATATATCTAAAGAAAAAAAAAAGTGATCTTTACTGTTTCAAATATTCTCTTTTCGACCCCAATTCTATTTCAAATTTTATGCTGAAGGGGGGGGGGGAGTCCAGTCGCCGGCAGTCGCATAAAAATATCCTAAGTGGGGACAGGCCCATTAACATAACATTATAGTAAAACAAGGCTATACAATAGGAACCACTAATCATGTTAACCTGCGAAGTAGTTGACTATGAGGGACAAATTCCTTAATTATCTTTGTGGGAAAAATCACATCTATACAGATACAACGATCGATCGATGAGATTTATGTACCTGTGGCCAACTGACCAACACCTCTTTGGGATGTGGGAGAAAACCATCCAGTCCCAGGGAGTGCGTGCAGGTAGCACACAGAGAGCACCTGAAGTTAGCATTGAATCTATGTCATTTATCGCAGTCGCTGCCTCAAAAAGGCTGGCAGCATCATCAAGGACCCACACCACCCTGGCCACACACTCATCTCCCCGCTACCTTCAGGTAGAAGGTACAGGAGCCTGAAGACTGCAACTACCAGGTTCAGGAATAGCTACTTCCCCACAGCCATCAGGCTATTAAACTTGGCTCGGAACTGAACATTAATATCCCTCCATCTGTTATTTGCACTTTATTAATCTATTAATTCATGTGTGTATTTACGTATATAATTGTAGTCAATGCCTACTATGTTCTGTTGTGCTATGCAAAGAAAGATTTCCATTGTCCTGTCAGGGACACATGACAATAAACTCTTTTGACATTGACTTTGACTTTTCTCCTGGTTCTGTGAGGCACTGGCTCTATTTCATGTGCTACTCTGCCACCATCTCCTTCAAGACATGTCGAGATATATTCCCCAAAGTCAAACTGGCAATTCAAACCAGATCCAGGAATGTAAACTTTAGACTGTAGTGGTACAGCATGGAAGCAGGCCCTTCGGCCCACTGAGTCCGCACTGACCAGCGATCGCCTTGTGCACCAACACTATCCGACACACTAGGGACAATTTACAATTTACAAGTAATGTTATCCCATTTTTCAAGAAAGGAGCGACAGAGAAAACGGGGAATTACAGACCAGTTAGCATGACTTTGGTGGTGGGAAAGATGCTGGAGTCAATCATTAAAGAGGTAATAATGGGGCATTTGGATAGCAGTAAAAGGATTAGTCCAAGTCAACATGGATTTATGAAAGTAAAATCATGCTTGACTAATCTTCTGGAATTTTTTTGGGGATGTGACAAGCAAAATGGATGAAGGTGGATGTAGTGTATCTAGACTTTCAGAAAGACTTTGATAAGGTCCCGCACGGGAGACTGGAGACTGAAATGAGAGCACATGGTATTGGGGGTAGGGTGTTGACATGGATAGAAAATTGGTTGGCAGACAGGAAGCAAAGAGTAGGAGTGAACAGGTCCTTTTCAGAATGGCAGGGAGTGGCGAGTGGAGTGCCGCAAGGCTCGGTGTTGGGGCCGCAACTGTTTACCGTATATAGATCATTTTCTCAATGGGGTTAGGTTAGGTAAGGGGGAGGTGCAGCGAGACCTGGGTGTCCTTGTACACCAGTCACTGAAAGTTGGCTTACAGGTACAGCAGGCAGTGAAGAAAGCTAATGGAATGTTGGCCTTCATAACAAGAGGATTTCAGTATAGGAGTAGAGAGGTTCTTCTGCAGTTGTATAGGGCTGTGGTGAGACCACATCTGGAGTATTGTGTACAGTTTTGGTCTCCTAATTTGAGGAAGGACATCCTTGTGATTGAGGCAGTGCAGCGTAGGTTCATGAGATTGATCCCTGGGATGGCGGGACTGTCATATGAGGAAAGATTGAAAAGACTAGGCTTGTATTCACCGGCGTTTAGAAGGATGAGGGGGGAATCCAATAGAAACATATAAAATTATAAAAGGACTGGACAAGCTAGATGCAGGAAAAATGTTCTCAATGTTGGGTGAGTCCAGAACCAGGGGCCACAGTCTTGGAATAAAGGGGAGGCCATTTAAGACTCAGGTGAGAAAAAAACTTTTCACCCAGAGAGTTGTGAATTTGTTTAATTCCTTGCCACAGAGGGCAGTGGAGGCCAAGTCACTGGATGGATTTGAGAGAGAGTTAGATAGAGCTCTAGGGGTTAGTGGAGTCAAGGGATATGGGGAGAAGGCAGGCACGGGTTATTGCTAGGGGACGATCAGCCATGATCAAAATGAATGGCGGTGCTGGCTCGAAGGGCCGAATGGCCTCCTCCTGCACCTATTTTCTATGTTTCTATTTCTAAATGCATTGCTATTTTAATGTACTGAATTATTAGCAAAACAACTAGAATGTAATAATCCAGAATCTATGAGAAAATTAACATTAAATCCTGTTCCATCACATTAATAGCAAAAGTGGGGTGTAACTTACTAGATTCAAATGTATTTAATTACCAGTGTAGATGGTCTGAGTGCAGGTAGATGGGACTAGGGGAAAATAAATCTACTGGAAGGGCCGAGAAGGCCTGTTTCCGTGCTGTAATTGTTATATGGTTATAGATTGAATGGCGGAGAAGACTTGATGGGCTGAATGGCCTAATTCTGCTCCTATCACTTATGACAATTTTATACCGAAGCAAATAAACCGACAAACCTGTATGTATTTGGAGAGTGGGAGGAAACTGGAGCGCCCGGAGGAAGTCTATGATTTCACAGGGAGAACGGCCAAACTCCACACAGACAGCGCCTGTAATCGGAATTGGACCCGGGTCTCTGGTGCTGTAAGGCAGCAACTCTACCGCTGCACCTCCGTGCAGAGTAAGAGGAGTAGAGTAAGTGCATTTAATTTTCACACCCAATCCAGCACTTCATGGTTTGGAGTTATTTGCCACTGCCTTCGCAAACCAATGTGTTAAGGGCCTGACCCACCAGCATGCAACTCTATGCGATGTGCGCAACCTAACGTGGTCGCTTGAGCCGTCCGGCGTCGCAGGGCTGGTCCCACTCCGATCGCCGGAGCCATGCGGAATTGAGCGGAATTCGTCCCGACATCGCGCGGGGCTCCGAAAAACTGACTATTTTCAAAAATTCCGCACGGCAACGGCTTGTCGGCTTGAAGTCGCCTCGACGCATTACACACTGCCTCGACGTCGTGCCTCCGTGACCCTATCTGTAGGTGCCCCCGTGACCCTCTATGTGTGTGGCTCCGTGGCCCACTGTGTGTGTGCCTCTGTGCCCCTCTCTGTGTGCCCCTCTCTGTCCTGGCGAACTTACCTTAGACTTCGCTCCAAGTTCGCCTCACTTTGCGCCGCACTGCGCCACTCACCCGACCTCCGCGCGGCCCCTGCTGCCGGTTTGGTCGCGCTTGCCGCATGCAGGCGCATGCTGGTGGGAACTGCCCTGTACAGGGGATCACCCGACCTCCGCGCGACCCCCGCTTCTAGTTTGATCGCGTTCATCGCATAGAGTTGCATGCTTGTAGGACAGGCCCTTTAGGAAACATCTCCGGACCCTGGGGAGGTGTCTGTGTACTGTATGTAGACTAACACAATACTCTAGTCAAAGAAGGCTGAGACCTACTTGGGGAAATGAAATAAACCAACCCATAACAAAAGATATATGGTACAAAAGTTTACAATATATACACCAATGCTCGTTAAATACCAGACATGCTTTAATACAATGTAAAGTATTACATAGATTACATTACTCAAAAGTTAAATTGAATAGAATCTTCCCACAAATCTCCTCTATCTGCGATAAATCTCAGCATCCAGAGGCTAATTTAACACATACTTTTGCAATTTGTGTAAAAATTAAGAATTTCTGAATTGAGATGTTTAGAATAACTTCTGAAGTTATTAATACCAAATTGGATCCGGACACAAAATTAATAATACTTGGAATATCAGAACAAAGTTTAACACTTACAACAAGTCAAAGAAATTTCCTAGATTATAGTATAATAATTGGGAAGAAATTAATATTAAAATTTTGGAAAGGCCCTATATCCCCCACAATTAAAATGTGGATTACGGAAATGTTGCAGACCCGACAATGGGAAAGAATCAGATTTGCCCTAATGGACAAACAAGAAGTTTTCGTTAGAACATGGTCTTCTTTCATTGATTATTTAAAGGGGTAGATCGGTTCGGCAGGGAACCCTAACTGAAACGTGGACTCAGGATTAGATGAAAAGTTATATTCTATATTCCTTGATCTTATCTCCAATGATGTATTTTACTTCGGAGTCACGTGAGTGACTACATGAAGAAGCCCCGCCTGGCGCTGGATTGGCATTACGTCGACGCTATCGGTAGAGGAAGAGCTGCAGAACGCAGCTCCAACACAACGGTAAGGAAACAGCCCGCAGGTAAGTAAAATTATTTTACTTCCAGGGCGTTTTCTAAACACCGTAGGTTCTGGTGGGTAAACCAGGAGGAGTTAAATTAAAATTAAAAAACATGCATCCTAGGGTGTAGAAAGGTCAGGACAGCAGACTATTGTGGAGCCGGTTCCGATACCGGTGGCCGTTGAAATACCCGTTAGTGAGGCTTTGATTGCTCCACAAACAGAAACTTTGGAGGAAAACCCAGTGCCTAAAAAATGTAAAAGAAAAGCTAAAAGGCCTGAGGTTTCTGAGGATTCTGATTCAGAAGGTCCAGAAAGAAAAGCCTTATGGCTCAGAATGGATCAAATGGAGAAAATGCTCCAAACTATAATCAACCAAGGGTCTAAGAACCCAGAATATTCCCAGGCAGCCCCTGAGGGGGTTCCATATCATGTTTGAATTGGGAATTTGAAACTCCAGTACCCGGGATTGGGCTGGAGGAAGTCTCCTTTGAACAAGTTTCAGGAGTACCAGGGCTGTATGAGACAGACCCTGAAAGTGGTGATTGAGGTCCGGAGTACACGCCACAATACAAATATATTGATCCAGGTGTGCCTGATGTGGCACAAAGTTTTGCCAATATTAATTATATGGTCTCTCACCCGCTTCAAGACGCTGTTATGGTTGAGACAGCAGAATTGTATAAAACACCTATTAATTGTGCCTCATTGAAGGTACCTGCGGTGAATCCAGCTATTTGGGCGCCAATGTCATCGATAATGCGGGCACTGGAGATTCGATTTCAAAGAATCCTCAAGCTGATTTCAGCTGGCATTACTGCCTTTGGAAGATAAGTGGAAGGTTGTGGAGTGACCAAAGTTCAGAAGCATATGTTGGCTTTATTCTGCAACTCATTTTTTGAGATAAATTGTATGAGGAAGATTGCCATTCGGCCTCTGTTACATCCAAGATTTGCAGGGTTGTGTAAACCAAGCAATGTTCAAACTCCTGGTTATTTGTTCGGAGAGAATTTGTCTAAACAAATTAAAGAAATGGATGAAGAGGCAAAGACTTTTGGTCGTATGAAACCCTTCAGTTTTGGCCAGAGAAGGGCTGGTCATATGAAAAGGGGATTTGATTTTGGAGCTGGAACAAGCCGAGGCAGGAGTATGATAAGAAAGAATTGCCAGCCAGCACAGCCGAATGTACACCCATTTATTGGGAAAATAGATCATTTCGTCCAGTTGGAGAGGTACAAAAACTTTATCCTATCAAAGAAGAATGTTTGGATGAACCTCAGATTGGTGGTAGACTCCGAATGTTTTATAATGAATGGGACAGTATAACAGCTGATCGTGTTGTATTAGATACTGTGTTAGGATCTACCATTGATTTTGCAGAAGGTATGGATCCTTTGGGACAGAATAAGCCTAATCATTCTTTGATGTTTTCAGTTCTTGAAAAAAATTCAAATTGACAAAGAGGTTAAGAATTTGTGTGAGAAAGGAGTTATTGAGAAAACAGGAGAGGATCCACATCAATTTGTATCAAATATTTTCCCCAGACCAAAGAAAGATGGGGGTTGTAGAATCATTTTAGATCTCACACAATTGAATACATTTGTCCAGTATAAACATTTTAAAATGGACACATTCAACACTGCAATGCAGCTGGTATCAACAGGTTTTTATATGGGTACAATAGATTTGAAGGATGCATATTATTCGGTCCCAATTCATCATAGTTTTTGCAGGTATTTAAAGTTTAAATGGATGGGACAGCTGTGGCAATACGAAGCATGACCTAATGGATTAAGTTCAGCACCTAGATTGTTCACTAAATTGTTGAAGCCAGCACTTGCACTGCTAAGGGCACAAAAACACATCGTTATGGCTTATCTAGATGACATTTTAATGCTAATCAGGAGTCAGCTGAAAAATCAGTCTCAGCAACTACAAACTTGTTTGAAAAGTTGGGATTCCTGATTCATCCAACAAAATCTAAGTTACAGCCATCCCAAACCATTGAATAGCTGGGGTTTGTGATTATTTCAGTTACCATGTTGGTAACTTTACCAATGGATAAGGTGATAGATTTGACAAATGTGTGTCAGAACCTGATTAACAAACCTTATCCCTCCATCCGAGAAGTTACTAAGGTTATTGGGAAGTTGGTAGCAGCATTTCCAGCAGTAGAATTTGGTCCACTACATTACCAAAATCTTCAAAGGGCAAAAACTCAAGCGCTTATTAAGCGAGCAGGCCATTTTGATAGGCCAATGCAATTGCCAAAGGAAGCCTTATCAGAATTGCATTGGTGGGTTGAGAATGTTCCACAAGCTGTTAAGAACATTTTAGTTCAGCAGCCAGTAGTGTTTTTGCAAACTGACGCAAGTTCTTTCGGATGGGGGGCTACGGATAATGAGACCAGCTGTGGGGGCAGATGGGCTGTCCAAGAGGATTTATTGCTCCAAACATATGGTATTCATTATTTGGAGCTACTGGGAGCATTTTATGGATTAAAAGCTTATTGTTCCACATTAAAAGATTTGCATGTCCAAATACAAATAGACAATACCACAGCTGTGGCATATATCAATCACATGGGTGGTGTCAGATCAATATCATGTGATCGTCTGGTAAACCAGATGTGGCAATGGTGTATTGGTAAAATATTTGGCTTTCAGCTATTTAACTCCCAGGGAGAGACAATGTTGTGGCAGACAAAAGATCACGAATATTTAAAGACAATACAGAATGGATGTTAAATCCACAAATTTTCAAAAATATTGTCAGTCGGTATGGAGTACCGGACATTGATCTGTTTGCATCTAGATTGAATCACCAATTGCCCAAATACGTGTCTTGGGAACACGATCCAGGGCAGTAGCGGTGGATGCTTTCTCGCTACACTGGGGGAATACGTTCTTTTATGCTTTTCCCCCATTCTGTCTGATTGGGCAATGTCTTAAGAAAATAGCGCAAGACGCTGCCAAAGGCATTTTGGTGGTGCTAATTTGGCCTACGCAGTCATGGTTCCCATTGATGCTAAAAATGATTATTGAACCATGTATGACAATTCCCAGTTGCGACAATCTGTTGACACAACCAGTAACAAAAGAAGTTCATCCATTGCATGATCATATGAATTTGTTAATCTGCAGGTTCTGACCAGACCATTGCAAGAGTTTGAACCGTCGGACAGGACCGTGGATGTTATAGATGCAGCTTGGAAGAATAGCACTAAAAAACAATATATGTCACATATAAGGAAATGTGAAGTTTTTGTACACAGTCAAAGATATCTTATCATGCTGCAAACATTTCAAATGTATTGGAGTTCCTTGCTGGGTTACATTTTAATGAGCATTTGAGTTATAGTGCCATTAATTGTGCTCGTAGTGCATTGTCGTCCTACTTAGGACAAATTTCTGATCGGGATTCAGTTGGGTCTCACCCATTAGTATCCCGATTCATGAAAGGAATTTTAATAAAAATCCTCCCAAGCCCAGATATACAGAATTTTGGGATGTTAGCATTGTTCTCACTTTGCTCAAGCAATGGACTCCAATTACTTCAATGTCTTTGCAGAAGTTAACATTGAAGGTAGTAATGTTAATGGCATTGGTATCAGCTCAAAGAGTACAAACTTTGCAATTGTTACGGTTGGATTGCATGCATGTGACTGCAGATAACATTGTGTTTTATGTTTATGACCTGATCAAACAAAGCAGACCAGGGAGAACTGGAGCTAAGGTAATGTTTAAAGCATATTTACTTACAAAATTCTTAAGGGGTTGGACAAGCTAGATGCTGGAAGATTGTTCCTGATGTTGGGGGAGTCCAGAACAAGGGGGTCACAGTCTAAGGATAAGGGGGAATTCCTTTAGGACCGAAATGAGGAAAACATTCTTTACACAGAGAGTGGTGAGTCTCTGGAATTCTCTGCCACAGAAGGTAGTTGAGGCCAGTTCATTGGCTATATTTAAGAGGGCGTTAGATGTGGCACTTGTGGCTAAAGGGATCAGGGGGTATGGAGAGAAGGCAGGTACGGGATACTGAGTTGGATGATCAGCCATGATCACATTGAATGGCGGTGCAGGCTCGAAGGGCCGAATGGCCTACTCCTGCACCTATTTTCTATGTTTCTATGTTTCTATATCCTATCGATGAAACATTGTGTGTAGTAAGCATTTAACACAATACATTCAAAAATGCAACCAAAAATCTCAGAGGTTCTGAGGAAGCGTTATTGATAACGCACAAAAAACCACATACAAAATTTCAGTTCAAACCATTTCTAGATGGTTAAAACAGGTTTTGGTTCTAGCAGGAATAGACACTGATGTGTTTAAATCTCACTCCACTAGGGCGGCAGCTACGTACGCGGCGAAGGTACAGGACATACCACTCGATCAAATTTTTAGAGGCCGCAGGATGGTGTAGAGAAGAAACATTTTCAAAGTTCTACAATAAACCTGTTGTCACGGTGCCAGGATTTGGGCACGCAGTACTGGGTTCCCTTTAAATACTTGCTTTGTTTTATATTATCGATTTATATTATCGATTTATGTTACCATTGACATCATTTATCATTTTTCTTTTGTAATTTTCTCCTACGATAGAGGGGTTATTATTTTAAAAATTGTTCTTTTTTAAAGGACTTATTACATAAATTGTAACAATGTCTTAAAATACCATTTACTCACTACTGTTTTGACTAAACAGAGAGTCGTATGGAATGAATCTACGACATGAAATACACAGAGCTTTAAAATCTTCACGTAGTCACTCACGTGACTCCGAAGTAAAATAGTAAGATTAAATGAGAACTTACCTGTTCAAAGTTTGATCTTTATTTTATGAGGAGTTACGATGAGGGATTACGTGCCCTCCGCTCCCAACCCTCATAATATAAATGATCATCGGGTAGTTCTAGTCTATGTTGAGCCTTACTATCTTACTCCGGCTATTGGTTCTGTGTTTTTCATGCCGCTGCTTTGAAGTATGCCGATCCAGCGCCAGGCGGGGCTTCTTCACGTAATCCCTCATCGTAACTCCTCATAAAATAAAGATCAAACTTCGAACAGGTAAGTTCTCGTTTAATCTCACTATTAATGGTAAATTATTCCATTCCTTATGATTTCTTTTTGATTTTTACTTTATTTTTCTTTCTGTTTTTCTCTCTTTATAAAAAAAAAATTATTAGAGACAATATGATTCATTTGATAATATTAATAATGTATGATTGCTGTACATGAAATATTACTATCATAATATGTGTTTGCTAATTCACTGCTTACCTACTCTGATAAAATAATATATTAAAAAAAAAAGCAAGGCTGAGACCTGGGTCTCTGGCGCTGTAAAGCAACAACTCTACCGCTGTTGCATTGTTTTCTCCGGGTGGTCTGATTTCCTCCTGCACCCCAAACATATGTAGGTTAGTTAGCCCTCTACAAAATTGCCCTTAGTGTGTGGCGCGTGGATGAGAAAGACCCTAGTTTCCTGCTAGTTTCACTGTTCATATCCCTTCCTTATGCAGCAGGCAGTGAAGAAAGCGAATGGTATGTTAGCTTTCATAGCAAAAGGATTTGAGAAAAGGAGCAGGGATGTTCTACTTCAATTGTATAGGGCCTTAGTGAGACCACACCTGGAGTATTGCGTACAGTTCTGGTCTCCAAATCTGAGGAAGGACATTATTGCCATAGAGGGAGTGCAGAGACGGTTCACCAGACTGATTCCTGGGATGTCAGGACTTTCTTATGAACAAAGACTGCATAGACTCGGTTTATACTCTCTAGAATTTTGGAGATTGAGAGGGGATCTTATAGAAACTTACAAAATTCTTAAGGGGTTGGACATGCTAGATGCAGGAAGATTGTTCCCGATGTTGGGGAGGTCCAGGACAAGGGGTCACAGCTTAAGGATAAGGGGGAAATCCTTTAGGACCGAGATGAGAAGGACTTTTTTCACAAAGAGAGTGGTGGGTCTCTGGAACTCTCTGCCACAGAGGGTAGTTGAGGCCAGTTCATTGGCTATATTTAAGAGGGAGTTAGATGTGGCCCTTGTGGCTAAGGGGATCAGAGGGTATGGAGAGAAGGCAGGCATGGGATACTGAGTTGGATGATCAGCCATGATCATATTGAACGGCGGTGCAGGCTCGAAGGGCCGAATGGCCTACTCCTGCACCTAATTTCTATGTTTCTATGTTTCTATCACCTCTTCCTCAGCAACAATGGACCATTGTGGGCCCCACCTTGCCTGGGCTATCGGTGCTGGCTCTGATTTGTTCTGTACCTTTTCATACCTCCAGTTTCACTCTTCCCTGACGCTCAGTCCGAAGAAGGGGCTAGAAAAGGCGAAAGTCACTACACTGCACACACGCAGTCACAGGGAGCACACAAACTCCACACAGACAGCGACCGTAGTCAGGATTGAACCCTCTGGTGCTATAAAGCAGCAACGTGACCACTGCAACACCATGCCGCTGCATGGATGTCTTGGGCCGAAGGGGCCTGTTAAACATAGAAACATAGACAATAGGTGCAGGAACAAGTTAGGCCTTTATTCTTTGGAGCGCAGAAGGTTAAGGGGGGACTTGATTGAGGTCTTTAAAATGATGAAAGGGATAGACAGAGTTGACGTGAATAAGCTTTTCCCATTGAGGGTAGGGAAGATTCAAACAAGAGGGCATGACATGAGAATTAAGGGACAGAAGTTTAGGGGTAACATGAGGGGGAACTTCTTTACTCAGAGAGTGGTGGCTGTGTGGAATGTTCTTCCTGCAGAAGTGGTGGAGGCAGGATCGATTTTAACATTTAAAAGTAAAGTGGATAGGTATATGGACGGGAAGGGAATGGAGGGGTATGGTCTGAGTGCAGGTAGATGGGACTAGGGGAAAATAAATGGTCGGCACGGACTGGAAGGGCCAAGAAGGTCTGTTTCCGTGCTGTAATTGTTATATGGTTATATGGTTATTAGTAGGCCATTCTATCCTTGGCGTTAGCATCGCCATTCAATATGATCATGGCTGATCATCCAAAATCAGTACACCGTTCCTGCTTTTTCCCCATATCCCTTGATTCCATTCGCCCAAAGAGCTAAATCTAACTCTCTCTTGAAAACATCCAGTGCATTCGTAATAAGGTGGATGAGTTGAATGTGCAGATAGCGATTAATGACTATGCTATAGTTGGGATCACGGAGACATGGCTCCAGGGTGACCAAGGCTGGGAGCTGAACATCCAGGGATATTCAATATTCAGGAGGGATAGACAGAAAGGTAAAGGAGGTGGAGTAGAGTTGCTGGTTAGAGAGGAGATTAAAGCAATAGAAAGGAAGGACATTAGCTTGGAGGATGTGGAATCGATATGGGTAGAGCGGCGAAACTCTAAGGGGCAGAAAACACTAGTGGGAGTTGTGTACAGGCCACCTAACAGTAGTAATGGAGTTGAGGATGGCATCAAACAGGAAATTAGAAATGCGTGCAACAAAGGTAAAACAGTTATAATGGGTGACTTCAATCTACATATAGATTGGGTGAATCAAATTGGCAGGGGCGCTGAGGAAGAGGATTATTTGGAATGTATGCGGGATAGTTTTCTCAACCAACATGTGGAGGAACCAATGAGAGAGCAGGCTATTCTAGACTGGGTACTGAGTAATGAGGAAGGGTTAGTTAGCAGCCTTGTTGTGCGTGGTCCCTTGGGCAAGAGTGACCATAATATGGTTGAGTTCTTCATTAGGATGGAGAGTGACAAAATTAAGTCAGAAACAAGGGTTCTGAACTTGAACAAAGGTAACTTTGAAGGTATGAGATGTGAATTGGCCAAGATAGACTGGCAAGTGATTCTTAAAGGGTTGACAGTGGATGTGCAATGGAAGACATTTAAAGACTGCATGGATGAACTACAAAAATTGTTCATCCCAATTTGGCAAAAGAATAAATCTGGGAAGGTAGTGCATCCGTGGATAACAAGGGAAATTAGGGATAGTATAAAAACAAAAGATGAAAGATGCTTTCATCTTTCAAAGATGATTTCAAAGAAAGATGATCTGAAAGATGATTTCAAAGATGAAAGATGAAACAAAAGATGCTTCATAGCGAAAGGATTTGAGTATAGGAGCAGGGAGGTTCTACTGCAGTTGTACAGGGTTTTGGTGAGGCCACACCTGGAGTACTGCGTACAGTTTTGGTCTCCAAATCTGAGGAAAGACATCCTTGCCATAGAGGGGGTACAGAGAAGATTCACCAGACTGATTCCTGGGATGTCAGGACTTTCATATGAGGAAAGATTGGATAGACTCGGTTTGTACTCGATGGAATTTAGAAGATTGAGGGGGGATCTTATAGAAACCTACAAAATTCTTAAGGGGTTGGACAAGCTAGATGCTGGAAGATTGTTCCCGATGTTGGGGGAGTCCAGAACAAGGGGTCACAGTCTAAGGATAAGGGGGAATTCCTTTAGGACCGAAATGAGGAAAACATTCTTTACACAGAGAGTGGTGAGTCTCTGGAATTCTCTGCCACAGAAGGTAGTTGAGGCCAGTTCATTGGCTATATTTAAGAGGGCGTTAGATGTGGCACTTGTGGCTAAAGGGATCAGGGGGTATGAAGAGAAGGCAGGTACGGGATACTGAGTTGGATGATCAGCCATGATCATATTGAATGGCGGTGCAGGCTCGAAGGGCCGAATGGTCCACTCCTGCACCTATTTTCTATGTTTCTATGTTTCTATGAAGTATACAAATTAGCCAGAAAAAGCAGCCTACCAGAGGACTGGGAGAAATTCAGAGTCCAGCAGAGGAGGACAAAGGGCTTAATTACGAAAAGGAAAATAGATTATGAAAGGAAACTGGCAGGGAACATAAAAACTGACTGCAAAATTTTTTATAGATATATGAAGAGAAAAAGGTTAGTTAAAACAAATGTAGGTCCCTTGCAGTCAGAAACAGGTGAGTTGATCATGGGGAACAAGGACATGGCAGATCAATTGAATAACTACTTTGGTTCTGTCTTCACCAAGGAAGTCATAAATAATCTACCGGAAATAGCAGGGAACCGGGGGTCAAATGAGATGGAGGAACTGAGTGAAATCCAGGTTAGCCGGGAAGTGGTGTTAGGTAAATTGAATGGATTAAAGGCCGATAAATCCCCAGGGCCAGATAGGCTGCATCCCAGAGTACTTAAGGAAGTAGCCCCAGAAATAGTGGATGCATTAGTGATAATTTTTCAAAACTCTTTAGATTCTGGAGTAGTTCCTGAGGATTGGAGGGTAGCTAATGTAACCCCACTTTTTAAAAAAGGAGGGAGAGAGAAAGCGGGGAATTACAGACCAGTTAGTCTAATATCGGTAGTGGGGAAAATGCTAGAGTCAGTTATTAAAGATGGGATAGCAGCACATTTGGAAAGTGGTAAAATCATTGGACAAAGTCAGCATGGATTTATGAAAGGTAAATCATGTCTGACGAATCTTATAGAATTTTTTGAGAATGTAACAAGAAGAGTGGATAAGAGAGAACCAGTGGATGTGTTATATCTAGACTTTCAGAAGGCTTTCGACAAGGTCCCACATCAGAGATTTGCATTCAAACTTAAAGCACACGGCATTGGGGGTTCAGCATTGATGTGGATAGAGAACTGGCTCACAGACAGGAAGCAAAGAGTAGGAGTAAACGGGTCATTTTCAGAATAGCAGGCAGTGACTAGTGGGGTGCCGCAAGACTCAGTGCTGGGATCCCAGCTATTTACAATATATATTAATGATCTGGATGAGGGAATTGAATGCAACATCTCCACGTTTGCGGATGACACGAAGCTGGGGGGCAGTGTTAGCTGTGGGGAGGATGCTAGGAGGCTGCAAGGTGACTTGGATAGATTGGGGGAGTGGGCAAATGCATGGCAGATGCAGTATAATGTGGATAAATGTGAGGTTATCCACTTTAGCGGCAATAACAGGAGTGTAGACTATTATCTGAAAGGTGGCCGATTAGGAAAGGAGGAGATGCAACGAGACCTGGGTGTCATGGTACACCAGTCATTGAAAGTATGCATGCAGGTGCAGCAGGCAGTGAAGAAAGCAAATGGTATGTTAGCATTCATAGCGAAAGGATTTGAGTACAAGAGCAGGGAGGTTCTACTGCAGTTGTACAGGGTCTTGGTGAGGCCACACCTGGAGTATTGCGTACAGTTTTGGTCTCCTAATCTGAGGAAAGACATTCTTGCCATAGAGGGAGTACAGAGAAGGTTCACCAGACTGATTCCTGGGATGGCAGGACTTCCATATGAAGAAAGACTGGATAGACTCAGCTTGTACTCGCTGGAATTTATGAGATTGAGGGGGGATCTTATAGGGACTTGCAAAATTCTTAAGGGGTTGGACAGGCTAGATGCAGGAAGATTGTTCCCGATGTTGGGGAGGTCCAGAACAAGGGGTCACAGTTTAAGGATAAGGGGGAAGTCTTTTAGGACGAAGATGAGAAGATCATTTTTCACACAGAGAGTGGCGAGTCTGTGGAATTCTCTGCCACAGAAGGTAGTTGAGGCCAGTTCATTGGGTATATTTAAGAGGGAGTTAGATGTGGCCCTTGTGGCTAAAGGGATCAGGGGGTATGGAGAGAAGGTAGGTACAGGATCTGATTTGGATGATCAGCCATGATCATATTGAATGGCGGTGCTGGCTCGAAGGGCCGAATGGTCCACTCCTGCACCTATTTTCTATGATTCTATGATTCTATGAATTGACCTCCACTGCCTTCTGTGGCAGAGAATTTCACTAATTTAAAACTCTCTAGGTGAAAAGGTTTTTCCTCATCTCAGTCCTAAATTACCTACCCCTTATTCTTAAACCCTGACCCCTGGTTCTGGAATCACCCAACATAGGGCTTTCTGGAGTACTAGCATGGTGTTGTGGCCGAAGGGACTGGTTTCCGGAGGGCTAGTATGGACAATGTGGGCCGAATGGATTCTTGGGCTGGCAGCTCAGTCACTGAGACCACACGCACACACGTGCATGCACGCAGCCACACACACACACACACACACACACACACACACACACACAGAATCACAAATCATATATATGGCAGTAAACTTTCTTGAATACTCACACAGCTGAGCGCGGCCTCTCCACTTTGGGGCTTCCGCAGTCAGTGGCACTTCCGCAATCAGCGTGACCTCTGCACTTATCGGAAATTATGCAATCAGGGTGATCTCTGCACTCACCGGAAATTACGTTCTGATCACTAAGCGGGAGTCACGAAATTAGCGGGACTTTTGAACCAAACACAGTCGGACCTAATAAAGAATTTATTCCTTCCAAACACAGTCGGAACTAATAAAGCATTGCAGTTTCAAGCTCAGGCAGGGCAGCAGGCCAAACAACTCATGGCATTGTCATTAAGGGTTAACAAATCATTTATTGCAAGTACATTGCAGACTCACAGTTCAGTTGATTCACAGCTTAGAATGACAGTCGTGGCCTCTCCCTCGCGATCTTGCCGAGTGACTTAGTCACATCCAGGCATCCGGGGTTTTATAGTCCTGCCTCTTCCCCCCCCCCCCCCCCCCCCCACCCCCCCCCCACCCCCCACCCCTCCGGAAGGGGCGTTACCTTCATCGCGGTGATTGACAGGCGAGAGGATCTCAAGGTTTTATAAACGAACACTCATAACTTTTTTATCCCCGAGGCCTGCTCAGCGGAGGAGGACTGTGAGTAAGATGGCCAAAAATCATAGCGATATATGGTAGCATTGTTTCTAAAATCAATATGCAGCGTAGACAGGAAGTGGTCAAGATGAGATTTTTAATTATATAGATGTACCTCCCCTGTTTTTAATCGGGCACCATTCAGATAATAATCTGCCTTCTTGTTCTTGCCACCAAAGTGGATAACCTCACATTTATCCACATTATACTGCATCTGCCATGCATCTGCCCACTCACCCAGCCTATCCAAGACACGCTGCAGCCTCATAGCATCCTCCTTGCAGCTCAGACTTGCCACCTTTGTGTCATCTGCAAACTTGGAGATGTTACATTTAATTCCCTCGTCTAAATCATCAATATATGTTGCAAATAACTGGGGTCCCAGCACCGAGCCTTGCGGCACCCCACTAGTCACTGCCTGCCATTCTGAAAGGGACCCGTCAATTCCTACTCCTTGCTTCCTGTCTGCCAACCACTTCTCTATCCATGTCAATACCCTACCCCCAATACCATGTGGTCTAATTTTGCACACTAATCTCTTGTTTGGGACCTTGTCAAAGGCTTTTTGAAAGTCCAGATACGTCACCTCCACTGGCTCTCCCTTGTGCATTCTACTTGTTACATCCTCAAAAAATTCCAGAAGATTACCGCGCTGTATGACTCTACTGCTCTTACTCAGAGAGTTATTTAATTGTACCTATGCTCAAACTGCTAATCAGTAAAACGGAGATTCACATAATTAGCATAAAGTGATGCAACAGGAAGAATGAGAAAGATAAACCTAATATTCTGACCGGAAAATATTCTGACCAGTGCCAGAAAGCCGGGTATGATGCTGACTGCAGGTGCTGTCTTGGAGCAGTTTGTACCTTCTCCCCTAACCTGGGTGTTCTCCGGGATCCCAGGTTTCCTCCCACACTCCAATGACGTACATGTTTGCAGGTTAATTGGCTTGGTATAAATGTAAATTGTCTTTAGTGTGTGTGGGATAGTGTTAGTGTATGGGGATTGCTGGTCGGCGTGCACAAGTTGGGTTTTTATTCTTTGGAGCGCAGAAGGTTAAGGGGGGACTTGATTGAGGTCTTTAAAATGATGAAAGGGATAGACAGAGTTGACGTGGATAAGCTTTTCCCATTGAGGGTAGGGAAGATTCAAACAAGAGGGCATGACATGAGAATTAAGGGACAGAAGTTTAGGGGTAACATGAGGGGGAACCTCTTTACTCAGAGAGTCGTGCCTGTGTGGAATGATCTTCCAGCAGAAGTGGTGGAGGCAGGATCGATTTTAACATTTAAAAGTAAAGTGGATAGGTATATGGACGGGAAGGGAATGGAGGGGTATGGTCTGAGTGCAGGTAGATGGGACTAGGGGAAAATAAATGGTCGGCACGGACTGGAAGGGCCGAGAAGGCCTGTTTCCGTGCTGTAATTGTTATATGGTTATATGAACATGGTGGGCCGAAGGGCCTGGCTCCGTGCCGTATCTCTAAGCCTAAACAAAACTAAAAAATGATTCAATGATGCGACTTTATTGTCACATGTACCCAAGTACGTTGAAATGCATTGTTTGGCATACAACCTAGTACGAAACCAGTGACTAGTGGTGTACCGCAAGGCTCAGTGCTGGGACCGCAGCTATTTACAATATACATCAGTGATTTGGATGAAGGGATTACAAGTAACATTAGTAGCAATGTTACAAAATTTTGAGATTTAAAAAATCAAGTTTGCAATTTATCCCATCAGATAAAGCACAAAGAGAAGTTTAATTTGACACCTAATTCACTTTCATATCTTCAGTATTAAGAAAGTTATGGCCATTTTCATACTCGGAAATTAGCATCTTGTTCCCCATTGCCTTTCCATTGACTTAACTCAAAAGCTGTGATCTGGAACAGTTAAAAGCCCATAACTTTCTTAAAAATTAAGAGAACTCAATGAAATTTTCAGTTATTATAGATTGAAGCATTCTGAAACAAATATGAAACAATCTTACTTGGATGACCTGAAATTAAAGCATATAATTAGTTAGTTATCTAATTGTAGCTAATTACAAAATTCAATGAGTAGATCTAAACATCTATCCATTTCTTAAGAAAATATAAACTTTTTTTAAATTACCTAAGTGTCCAAATAACATTCACACAATAATCCACAATATAACATAAATTTTAAATCTAATTTTCATGAATTTCTGGGCCAAATGGAAGGAATTTAGTGTTTTATGCCTGTAAATTAATGGCCATTTAAATCAACTAGCGAGTGGGTTTTAGTGGAATGCGGTGGATTAGAACGTTGCGGTTAGCGGTGAAGTCGGGAGGAAACATACTGTTTGAACATACATTTTTTTGGACCCCATTTCGCAACATGAAAATATTATTAAAGCCTCCCGAAAAACCAACTTTTAATATAAAAATAAACTATTTACCTTTTTTTCTCCCATACGCAAAATCCTTCCGGTTGTCGGTGCTCACAGCTTTTGAAGGTGATTTTTAAATTACTCTAGTTAATAAATAATGTAGCGTAATTTAAAAATACCTTCATTCATGAAATGTCGGAGCGATTTTTCTTCCGCAACGAAATCGCCCGACATTCATCGATTTTCCCAGTCTGTAGAAAAACGGCACTTTAAGCCCGCCCCCCTCTGAAAGGCGCCAAAGTCACGCACACGGGGAGCGGCAGAACTGCAGTGCTGTTCAAGGTAAGTTTTGTAACATACCTAACATTAGCAAATTTGCAGATGACACAAAGCTAGGTGGCAGTGTGAACTGTGAGGGGGATGCTATGAGAATGCAGGGTGACTTGGACAGGTTGGGGGAGTGGGAAGACGCATGGCAGATTAAGTTCAATGCGGATAAATGTGAGGTTATCCACTTTGGTAGCAAAAACAGGAAGGCAGATTACTATCTAAATGGCGTCAAGTTGAGAAAAGGGGAGGTACAACGGGATCTGGGGATCCTTGTACATCAGTCTATGAAAGTAAGCATGCAGGTACAGCAGGCAGTGAAGAAAGCGAATGGCATGTTGGCCTTTATAACAAGAGGAATCGAATGTAGGAGCAAAGAGGTCCTTCTGCAGTTGAACAGGGCCCTAGTGAGACCACATCTGGAGTATTGGGTGCAGTTATATGCTGAGAGAATGGAGCGGCTGGGCTTGTACACTCTGGAGTTTAGAAGGATGAGAGGGGATCTCATTGAAACATATAAGATTGTTAAAGGCTTGGACACGCTAGAGGCAGGAAACATGTTCCCGATGTTGGGGGAGTCCAGAATCAGGGGCCACAGAATAAGGGGTAAGCCATTTAGAACGGAGACGAGGAAACACTTTTTCTCACAGAGAGTGGTGAGTGTGGAATTCTCTGCCTCAGAGGGCGGTGGAGGCAGGTTCTCTGGATGCTTTCAAGAGAGAGCTAGATAGGGCTCTTAAAAATAGCGGAGTCAGGGGATATGGGGAGAAGGCAGGAAAGGGGTACTGATTGGGGATGATCAGCCATGATCACATTGAATGGCGGTGCTGGCTGGAAGGGTCGAATGGTCTACTCCTGCACCTATTGTCTATTGTCTATTGTCTTTTGTCTAAAATAGTACAGCAGACCTCACCTAGGCAGTGCCCAATTATCGCCGACAAAGTTACAAAAGTTCACTGAACAGTCCTGTCTATTGCCTTCCGCCACGTGTGACAGCAGAACCCCCCCCCCCCCCCCTTTTGTTGGCCGGGTCCCCCATTCATTCTCGGCCAGTGTGGCATTCATTAAAGATCTACCAGTAAACGATGATCGCGCATTGCAACACGTTGAGGGTTCACACTAACACCCTGAGAGTCGACTGGAGAACAGATCTATTGGAAGACCAGTGCAAGAAGGAATTGCGGACGCTGGTTTAAACCGAAGATAGACACAAAAAGCTGGAGTAACTTCAGTCTGAAGGAGGGTGTCGACCCATTCCTTCTCTCCGGAGATGCTGCCTGTCCCGCTCCAGCTTTTTGTGTCTATCTTCTGTTGGAAGAGCTGGCTGGGATACTATTTAGCAGTGGTTAAGCACCATCGTGCGGAGAGAGGCAGAACTGCAGGCAACCTCGGGTTGAAGAAGGTATCAAGAGGGGGTCTCTGCCTGTTCGGGGAGCGAGCTGGTCGAGGGTGATGGAGGAGGCCCTACAACAGCCTGGGGCTAACCTGGATCAGGCACGCCAAGACAACTGATTCCCCTACCCTGGCTGAAAAACAACCTCTGTGCATTCAACCTATTTATTCCCCTCACAGTTTATGGATAAGGGGGAAGTCTTTTAGGACCGAGATGAGAAGATCATTTTTCACACAGAGAGTGGTGGGTCTCTGGAATTCTCTGCCACAGAAGGTAGTTGAGGCCAGTTCATTGGCTATATTTGAGAGGGAGTTTGATGTGGCCCTTGTGGCTAAAGGGGATCAGGGGGTATGGAGAGAAGGCAGGTACAGGATACTGAGTTGGATGATCAGCCATGATCATATTGAATGGCGGTGCAGGCTCGAAGGGCCGAATGGCCTACTCCTGCACATATTTTTCTATGTTTTCTATGTTTCAATGATTTTATACACCTCTGTGAGTGGTGGTCAGAACTATGCACAGGTATCCCTGGACTGTGTGATATATGTGCAGGCAGATTAGAGTTGGTCTTGGCATAATGTTTGGCATAGACCTTGTGGGCCAAAGGATCTGTTCCTGTGCTGTAAGGGCCTGTCCCACCAGCATGCAACTCTATGCAATTAGCGCGACCTAACGTGGTCGCTTGAGCCGTCCGGCGTCGCGGGGCCGGTCCCACTTCGATCGCCGGAGCCGTGCGGAATTGTGCAGAGTTCGTCCCGACATCGCGCGGGGCTCCGAGAAACTGACCGTGTTCAGAAATTCTGCGCGACAACGGCTTGTCAGCTCGAGTCGCCTCGGCGCATTACACACCGCCCCGACATCGTGCCTCCGTGAACCTCTATGTGTGTGCCTCTGTGACCCTCTCTGTGTGGCCCTCTCTGTCCTGGCGAACTTACCTTAGACTTCGCTCCAAGTTCGCCTCACTTTGCGCCGCATTGCGCCACTCACCCGACCTCCGCGCGGCCCCTACTGCCGGTTTGGTCGCGCTTGCCACATGCAGGCGCATGCTGGTGGGAACGGCCCTGTACAGGGGATCACCCGACCTCCGCGTGGCCCCCGCTTCTAGTTTGATCGCGTTCATCGCATGGAGTTGCATGCTGGTAGGACAGGCCCTGTAGTGTTCTGTGACTCAGCCAGAATAGCATCTATCACATACAACTTGACCACAGGGTGGCACTGCTACTGTATGTACATATATATATATTGCTGTTCCATTATTCTACGTTTGCTCTTCTGGGTGATATGCTAACTGCATTTCGTTGTCTCTGTACTGTACACTGCACAAATGAGAATTGAAGATAGAATCTGAATCTGGTGCAGCGGGAGAGTTGCTGCCTCACAGCGCCAGAGACCTGGGTTTGATCCTGACTACAGGTGCTGTCCTAACGGAGTTTCTACGTTCCACCCCGTGACCGCGCGTGTGTGTGGGTTTTCTCCGAGATCTTCATTTTCCTCCCGCACTCCAAAGGTTTGTGGTTGTTAATTGGCTCGGTATAAATATAAACTGTCCCTAGTGGGTGCAGGATAGTGCTAATGTGCGGGGATCGCTGGTCGGTGTGGACTTGGTGGGCCCAAGGGCCTGTTTATCTAAACATTGAATGAACTTGGCACTATGTAACATGATGTGGATCATGTAATCTGGGCTGACACTTTCGACAAATAACTTTAAGGAAAGATTAAATTAAGATCCAAAAGAAAGAAACGTGGTAAATGGTAGGGAATTGAGGAATGCTGTGGAACAGAGGGATCTAGGAATAACTGTGCATAGTTCCCTGAAGGTGGAATCGCATGTAGATAGGGTGGTAAAGAAAGCTTTTGGTGCGCTGGCCTTTATAAATCAGAGCATTGAAAATAGGAGTAGGGAAGTAACGTTAAAATTGTACAAGGCATTGGTGAGACCAATTCTGGAGTATGGTGTACAATTCTGGTCGCCTAATTATAGGAAGGATGTCAACAAAATAGAGAGAGTACAGAGGAGATTTACTAGAATGTTGCCTGGGTTCCAGCAACTAAGTTACAGAGAAAGGTTGAACAAGTTAGGTCTTTATTCTTTGGAGCGCAGAAGGTTAAGGGGGGACTTGATTGAGGTCTTTAAAATGATGAAAGGGATAGACAGAGTTGACGTGGATAAGCTTTTCCCATTGAGGGTAGGGAAGATTCAAACAAGAGGGCATGACATGAGAATTAAGGGACAGAAGTTTAACCATATAACCATCTAACCATATAACAATTACAGCATGGAAACAGGCCTTCTCGGCCCTTTCAATCCGTGCCGACCATTTATTTTCCCCTAGACCCATCTACCTGCCCTCAGACCATACCCCTCCATTCCCTTCCCGTCCATATACCTATCCACTTTACTTTTAAAGTTTAGGGGTAACATGAGGGGGAACTTCTTTACTCAGAGAATGGTGGCTGTGTGGAATGATCTTCCAGCAGAAGTGGTGGAGGCAGGATCGATTTTAACATTTAAAAAGAAAGTGGATAGGTATATGGACGGGAAGGGAATGGAGGGGTATGGTCTGAGTGCAGGTAGATGGGACTAGGGGAAAATAAATGGTCGGCACGGACTGGAAGGGCCGAGAGGGCCTGTTTCCGTGCTGTAATTGTTTTATGGTTATTATATGGTTATAGGACCTCGACAGCTCCATCTGCTGTGAACATGCTGCCAAGATAGGTCAATCTGGTGGCGTTTTCCACAGGTTCCCCATTGATTATCAGTTGATCTATTGGCTGCTGGTCTCCAGTTTGCATGGCCTTAGTCATCTGGCAGCTGATCTTTAATCCAACCTTTGATGCATTCTCCTCCAGAGCCACAGGTTCTGGTAAGGGTATGTTAGCATTCATAGCAAAAGGATTTGAGTACAAGAGCAGGGAGGTTCTACTGCAGTTGTACAGGGTTTTGGTGAGACCACACCTGGAGTATTGCATACAGTTCTGGTCTCCAAATCTGAGGAAAGACATTCTTGCCAAAGAGGGGGTACAGAGAAGGTTCACCAGACTGATTCCTGGGATGTCAGGACTTTCATATATTTCTAGGTTGTCATCTGTTGAAGGGTGTGTCCCGACTCTGTTAGTCACGCAATGTCATCGGCCAAATCTAGGCCGGCGAGGCATCTTCCTGTTCTCCACGGTATTCCACGGTTTGTTCATTGTCTTCCACATGACATAGTGGATCGTGACAATAAACGGCAAGGGGGATAGAAGGCAAACTTGTCTTAACCCTGTGACAATGTCAAAGAATACTGTGTTTCCTGAATCATCCTTCACACAACAATTGGATCCCTCGTAAAGGTTCTTGAAACATAGAAACATAGAAAATAGGTGCAGGAGGCGGCCATTCGGCCCTTCGAGCCAGCACCGCCATTCAATGTGATCATGGCTGATCATCCCCAATCAGTACCCCGTTCCTGCCTTCTCCCCATATCCCCTGACTCCGCTATTTTTAAGAGCCCTAAATAGCATTCTCTCGAAAGCATCCAGAGAACTGGCCTCCACCGCCCTCTGAGGCAGAGAATTCCACAGACTCACAACTGTGAAAAAGTGTTTCATCGCGGAGTTTCATATCCAGAGGTGCTCTAAGACGATGTGGCAGTGCAGAACTTTTCCTGGGACTAAGAGCAACGTGATCCCTCTCCAGTCTCCACAGTCACTAAGACCTCCTTTCTTTGGCATTTTCACTATCACTCCTTTCCTCCAATCTTCTGCTACACGTTTTTCTTCCCCGCATGCATGGCATAGCTTTGTGAATTTCCCGCTCAACGTTCCCCCTCCGTTCTTTGGTAGTTCTGCTGGAATCTGGTCGAGGCCTGCTGCTCCGTTAATTTTTAAATTCTTAATTGCACTTGCAACTTCCGCTTCTGTGATTGGTCCAACCTCCACCTCTAGTTAGAAACATAGAAATTAGGTGCAGGAGTAGGCCATTCGGCCCTTCGAGCCTGCACCGCCATTCAATATGATCATGGCTGATCATCCAACTCAGTATCCTGTACCTGCCTTCTCTCCATACCCCCTGATCCCTTTAGCCACAAGTGCCACATCTAACGCCCTCTTAAATATAGCCAATGAACTGGCCTCAACTACCCTCTGTGGCAGAGAATTCCAGAGATTCACCACTCTCTGTGTGAAAAATGATTTTGTCATCTCGGTCCTAAAAGACTTCCCCCTTATCCTTAGACTGTGACCCCTTGTTCTGGACTTCCCCAACATCGGGAACAATCATCCTGCATCATAGAAACATAGAATCATAGAAATTAGGTGCAGGAGTAGGCCATTCGGCCCTTCGAGCCTGCGCCGCCATTCAATATGATCATGGCTGATCATCCAACTCAGTATCCCGTACCTGCCTTCTCTCCATACCCTCTGATCCCTTTAGCCACAAGTGCCACATCTAACTCCCTCTTAAATATAGCCAATGAACTGGCCTCAACTACCCTCTGTGGCAGAGAGTTCCAGAGATCCACCACTCTCTGTGTGAAAAAAGTCCTTCTCATCTCATTCCTAAAGGATTTCCCCCTTATCCTTAAGCTGTGACCCCTTGTCCTGGACCTCCCCAACATCGGGAACAATCTTCCTGCATCTAGTTCCGGAGTATCTTCCTCTTCAGGGAGGACAAAGAGTTTGGATGGTTCAGGTTGATTCAATATCTCATTGAAGGGCTTTGCTCTTCTTCTGTCAGAAGTACTCTCCCGCTCTTGTCTTTAATGGGGGCACCAGAGCTACTGCTGGAATCTCTGGCTATGCGGTAGAGTGTACCGGTGTCATTTCTGTCCCTGGCTTCTTGTGCTTTGGCACATTTGCTTTCTACCTAATTTGAGGAAGGACATTCTTGCTATTGAGGGAATGCAGCGTAGGTTTACAGGGTTAATTCCCGGGATGGCGGGACTGTCATATGCTGAGAGAATGGAGCGGCTGGGCTTGTACACTCTGGAGTTTAGAAGGATGAGAGGATATCTCATTGAAACATATAAGATTATTAAGGGTTTGGACACGCTGGAGGCAGGAAACATGTTCCCGATGTTGGGGGAGTCCAGAACCAGGGTCCACAGTTTAAGAATCAGGGGTAAGCCATTTAGAACGGAGACGAGGAAACACTTTTTCTCACAGAGAGGGTCACACAAAAAGCTGGAGAAACTCAGCGGGTGCAGCAGCATCTAAGGAGCGAAGGGGATAGGCGACGTTTCGGGTCGAGACCCTTCTTCAGAATTGTGAGTCTGTGGAATTTTCTGCCTCAGGTGGAGGCCGGTTCTCTGGATGCTTTGAAGAGAGAGCTAGATAGGGCTCTTAAAGATAGCGGAGTCAGGGGATATGGGGAGAAGGCAGGAACGGGGTACTGATTGGGGATGATCAGCCATGATCACATTGAATGGTGGTGCTGGCTCGAAGGGCCAAATGGCCTACTCCTGCACCTGTTGTCTATGGTCTATAAGCTTTTTAAAAAATTAGTTTCTGCATCTCCTCTTCACTAGTTTGTGCACTTGTCTATAATTTTCTGCCATTTCTTTCCTTTCTTCAGTTGTCTTCATTCTCTCTCTCTCTCTCTTCTGCTTGTTGTCTTCTTCTGTCTATCACCTCGTACGTGTCTGATCTTATCCAACTTGCTTTTCCGTTTCCTCGTGCATTAATTCGGCCAATGTTGGCATCTGCAGCTTCCCGAAAATGGTATTGGGGTAGGCTATCGACATGGATAGAGAATTGGTTAGCAGACAGGAAGCAAAGTGTAGGAATAAGCGGGTCCCTGTCAGAAGGGCAGGCAGTGGCGAGTGGAGTGCCGCAAGGCTCGGTGCTGGGGCCGCAACTGTTTACCATATATATTAACGATTTAGATGATGGGAAAGGATGAACAAGTTAGGTCTTTATTCTTTGGAGCGCAGAAGGTTAAGGGGGGACTTGGTTGAGGTCTTTAAAATGATGAAAGGGATAGACAGAGTTGACGTGGATAAGCTTTTCCCATTGAGGGTAGGGAAGATTCAAACACGAGGGCATGACATGAGAATTAAGGGACAGAAGTTTAGGGGTAACATGAGGGGGAGCTTCTTTACTCAGAGAGTGGTGGCTGTGTGGAATGATCTTCCTGCAGAAGTGGTGGAGGCAGGATCGATTTTAACATTTAAAAGTAAAGTGGATAGGTATATGGACGGGAAGGGAATGGAGGGGTATGGTCTGAGTGCAGGTAGATGGGACTAGGGGAAAATAAATGGTCGGCACGGACTGGACGGGCTGAGAAGGCCTGTTACTGTGCTGTAATTGTTATATGGTTTATATGGTTATATGGTTATATTAAAAGTAACACTAGCAAATTTGCAGAAGACACAAAGCTGTGTGGCAGTGTTAACTGCGAAGAGGATGCTAGGAGTTTGCAGGGTGACTTAGACAGGTTGAGTGAGTGGGCAGATGCAATATAATGTAGATAAATGTGAGGTTATCCACTTTGGCGGCAAGATCAAGGAGGCAGATTATTATCTAAATGGGGTTAGGTTAGGCAAGGGTGAGGTACAGCGAGACCTGAGTGTCCTTGTACACCAGTCACTGAAAGTAATCATGCAGGTACAGCAGGCAGTGAAGAAAGCTAATGGAATGTTGGCCTTCATAACAAGAGGATTTGAGTACAGGAGTAAAGAGGTTCTTCTGCAGTTGTACAGGGCTCTGGTGAGACCACATCTGGAGTATTGTGTGTAGTTTTGGTCTCCTAATTTGAGGAAGGACATTCTTGTTATTGAGGCAGTGCAGCATAGGTTCACGAGGTTAATCCCCGGGATGGCGGGACTGTCACAAGAGGAAAGATTGGAAAGACTGGGCTTATATCCACTGGAATTTAGAAGGATGAGGGGGAATCTTATAGAAACATATAATAATTATAAAAGGACTGGACAAGCTAGATGCAGGAAAAATGTTCACAGTGTTGGGGGCGTCCAGAATCAGGGGCCACAGTCTTCGAATAAAGGGGAGGTCATTTAAGACTGAGGTGAGAAAAAACATTTTCACGCAGAAAGTTGTGAATTTGTTGAATTCCCTGCCACAGAGGGCGGTGGAGGCCAAATCACTGGATGGATTTAGGAGAGAGTTGGATAGAGCTCTAGGGGCTAGTGGAGTCAAGGGATATGGGGAGAAGGCAGGCACGGGTTATTGATTGGGGACGATCAGCCATAATCACAATGAATGGCGGTGCTGGCTCGAAGGGCCGAATGGCCTCCTCCTGCACCTATTTTCTATGTTTCTATGTTTCTAGTCCATTTCTCCTGTATCTGTACACTGTGGAAGGCTGGATTATAATCAAGTACACTCTTTCTGCTGGACTCGATGGCACGCAACAAAAGGCTTTAAACTGTGCCTAGCGCATGTGGCAATAAACTAGACTAAACTAAAGTAG
Organism: Raja brachyura; assembly: GCA_963514005.1. The sequence goes on from OY740785.1 coordinate 112,408,998, forward strand.
ATCCTCCAGTGCTTCTACTCTGCGGCTGTGGAAAGCATCTTGTCCGGAAACATTACAATCTGGTTTGGGAATTGCTCTGCCCAGGACAAGAAGGCTCTGCAGAGAGTAGTGCTTTCGGCCGAACGCACTATGGGACCTTCTCTCGCCCCTCTGCAGGAACTATACATCAGGAGGTGCAACTCCAGAGCCAATAAGATAATGGGAGACCCCTTCCACCCCTGCAACGGACTGTTCCAGCTGCTACGGTCAGGCAAACGCCTCCGTTGCCATGCTGTGAGAACGGAGAGGATGAGAAGGACTTTCTTCCCAGAGGCCATTCGGACTGTAAACTTCTATCTCACCAGGGACTAACTCTACTAACTTACTGTACCACAATACCGCCCACAATATTTAATATGGAAAATAACACGTGATTCTGTTTGTAGTTTGTTGGTTGTTTGGCTGTTTTTTTTTGCACAAAGTCCGCAGGCACGGCCACTTTTCATTTCACTGCACATCCCGTATGTGTATGTGACGAATAAACTTGACTTGACTAAACGGCCATCTGTGTGTGTCGGGGGTGGACGAGCAAGTGGGATAACATAGAACTGGTGTAAATGGGTCGGCACGGATTCGGAGGGCCGAAGAGTCCTATTTCGATGCTGTCAATCCATCAATCAATGTATCCTCTACTCACTGTTTAGAAGGATGAGGGGAGGTCTCATTGAAACTTACCTAATAGTGAGAGGCCTGGATAGAGTGGATGTGGAGAGGATGTTTCCACTAGTGGGAGAGTCTAGGACCAGAGGGCACAGCCTCAGAATAAAAGGACGTTCCTTCATGAAGGAGATGAGGAGGAATTTCTTTAGTCAGTAGGTGGTGAATTTGTGGAATTCTTTGACACAGAAGGCAATATCCGTCAATGGATATTTTTTAAGGCAGGGATAGGGTGTCAGGGGTTTTGGGGAGAAGGCAGTAGAATGGGGTTGAGAGGGAGAGATAGATAGCTATGATTGAAAGGCGGAGTAGACTTGATGGGCCGAATGGCCTAATTCAGAATCAGAATCGGATTTTATTCGCCAAGTATGTTTTGCAACATACGAGGAATTTCAGAATCTTATCACTTCTGAACTTATGAACCCATGTATCTTAAGTGATCATATATCAACAGTGTTTAAGAAGGAACTGTAGATGCTGAAAAAATCGAAGGTCGACAAAAATGCTGGAGAAACTCAGCGGGTGAGGCAGCATCTATGGAGCGAAGGAATGGGTGACCTTTCGGGTTGAGACCCTTCTTCAGAGAAAAAGGTACATCTTCTCCTGCTTGGAAAGCAATCTTGACCCGAAGAAGGATCTTGACCCGAAACGTCACCTATTCCTTCGCTCCATAGATGCTGCCTCACCCGCTGAGTTTCTCCAGCATTTTTGTCTACCAACCATATATCAATGGTGTGTGCACAAAAGCTGGAGAAACTCAGCGGGTGCGGAATGGGAGGGGGAGTTGAAGTGCTGAGCCACCGGGAGGTCGGGTTGGTTATTGCGGACCGAGCGGAGGTGTTCGGCGAAACGATCGCCAAGCCTCCGCTTGGTCTCACCGATATAGATCAGCTGGCATCTGGAGCAGCGGATGCAGTAGATGAGATATAGATCAGCTGGCATCTGGATATATCAATGGTGTATCAGGCTTGCACTTACAGTAATACAGCAGCAGAGAGCAGCAGCATCATGTGTCGGCAGGAGGGTTACACAAAAAGCTGGAGAAACTCAGCGGGTGCAGCAGCATCTAAGGAGTGAAGGAGATAGGCGACGTTTCGGGTCGAGACCCGCCTATCTCCTTCGCTCCTTAGATGCTGCTGCACCCGCTGAGTTTCTCCAGCTTTTTGTGTAACCCTCGATTCTCCAGCATCTGCAGTTCCTTCTTTAACACAATGTGTCGGCAGGAACTGGTTTGCACCAAAAATAGAAACAAAATACTGGAGTTACTCAGCGGGACCGACAGCATCTCTGGAGAGAAGGGAATGGGTGATGTTTCAGGTCGGAACCCTACTTCAGATTGCTTTTCCAGCGGGGGAAGAAGTGCAGTCCAGATAAGTAGACATAGAAACATAGAAAAATAGGTGCAGGAGTAGGCCATTCGGCCCTTCGAGCCTGCACCGCCATTCAATGTGATCATGGCTGATCATCCAACTCAGTATCCCGTACCTGCCTTCTCTCCATACCCCCTGATCCCTTTAGCCACAAGTGCCCGATCTAACGCCCTCTTAAATATAGCCAATGAACTGGCCTCAACTACCTTCTGTGGCAGAGAATAGTAAGATTGAACGAGAACTTACCAGTTCGAAGGTTGATCTTTATTTCATGAGGAGTTGCGGTGAGGGATTTCGTGAAGAACCCGCCAGCGCGCATGCGCGACATTCTTCAAAGTAGCGGTGTGGAATCACAGAAAACAGCAACAGAAATGACTTGGCATAGTAAGATTGAAGAGACTCTAATTACCAGTTGATTATGATCGAGGGTTGGGAGTGGAGGGCACGAAATCCCTCACCGCAACTCCTCATGAAATAAAGATCAACCTTCGAACTGGTAAGTTCTCGTTCAATCTTACTATTTCATTTCGGAGTCACGTGAGTGACTTCGTGAAGACTTCAAAGCTTCTGTGATTACACGCCCTGGACCACGTCCATGCTGACACACCACTAGCAGGGATGGATGGAAGTAAACAATTCTGTCAAACTGGTTATACTGAAAAATAATAAGAATATTTATTAGTAAACAAAGCAAAAACCCCTCATTCAGGGACACCTCCAGGTTCTTGACCTGCATTCAGCACGGCCTCCGCGAACTGTAGAGGAGCAGCAACAGGCTTGTTGTAGAATCGCTGAAACACAGCTTCATTCGCCCATCCTGCTGTAGCCAGAATATGGTCCATGGGCACCTCCATGACCCTCGCCGCCGACGTAGATGCAGCCCTGGTGGAATGGGATTTGAACACATTAGTGTCGATACCTGACTTACCCAAGACGATCCTGAGCCACCTGGATATCGTCTGGACTGTCACTCGATGGTGAGGTTTCTTGTGAGTGACAAGCAGGTATCTCTCCATTCCCCTTATGTGCCTCGTCACCTTGATATACTGATGGATATGGGTGGCTAAACATAGCCTTGCATCTGCGGGGTATGCCAGGAACTTCAGCTGCAGCCCTGTGCACCCAGGTCTATGCTGCTTTAGTAGCTCATCGATAAAGAAGACTACTTCTGCAGGGGTAGAGATCATTCTGTCGATGCGGATTTTATGCAGTGTCTGTACCCTCTGCGCTGAAGTCAGTGCTAGTAACATCACCAGCTTCATGGTGAGTTTGTCCAGCTCTAGCCCCTCCATGGGCGACCACGTCCTGAGCAGGGTTAGTACGTTCCTGACATCCCAGGTGATATTATAGCGTGGTCTAGGCGGATTCGAATTGAATATACCCCGCATGAGTCTGGACACTAGCCTGTTGGATCCTACCTCAATATTGAGGTAGAATGACAGTGCGCTCCTAGCGCTGTTGATGGCACTGTAGCTCAAGTGTTCATCATGGTGCAACCCCGCGAGGAATTCCAATACGTCGGCTATGGAGGCATCGTCATACGTGATTTGAGAGCGGCGGCAGTAGGCTTCCCATTTTCGGATGTGGGAGAGGTATCGCCGCCTGGTGGACTCTCGGCACGACGCTCCAATGGTATCCATAGTTCTGAGGGATAGGCCATACTGCAGTAATGGCCGGTTTAGAATCTGCAAGCCAACAAATTCAGATAACTATGGCAGGGATGTGGCTCCCCCGATACGGGGTTGGTGACCAATTGTGGGCAACCCTCTAAGAGGACCCAAGGCTGACTGATCATGTCAAAGACCACCGGATACCATGGCTGCGTAGGCCAGTCGGGTATAATAAGAATGCCCTTAGCAGCATCCATCTGGATTTTTCGCAATACCCGACTGATGAGGCAAAATGGGGGGAATGCAAAGAAAAACCACTTCCCCCAGTCCAGCGAGAATGCATCCATCGCCATTGCCCCAGGATCTGGTTCCCACGAAACGTATGTTGGTACCTGATGGTTCAACCGTGACGCAAAGAGGTCGATATCCGGTTTACCAAATTTGGCTGCAACTTTAGCAAAAATTTGAGGATGCAACATCCATTCGATGTTGTCATTGAACTTGCGTGACCTGGTGTCCGCCACAGTATTGAGCTCACCTGGTAAATAGGTAGCTGAAATCCAAATATTCCTTTCAATACACCAGAGCCAAATTGTATTAGCCAATTCATCACATGAAATTGACCTGGTACCGCCCATATGGTTTAAATATGCCACCGCCGTGGTATTGTCTATTTGGATACGGACATGAGCGTCAATAAGATTGGAACAATAAGCTCGAAGTCCGTGAAATGCTGCAAGCATCTCCAAATAGTTTATCCCTTGTGACAACAACATAGAAGATTCAAGGGTGTCCCATCTGCCCCCACAACTAGAATAGTTGTCCGTAGCTCCCCAGCCATAGGAGCTTGCATCTGTTTGCAAGTATACCATCGGATTGGGCACAATAATGGGTTTAAATGAGCTACTAATATGGTGCACCCACCATTGTAACTCAATCTTAGCTTTAGGAGGCAGCTGCATTGGTCTGTCGAAATGACCGGCGTTCTGCTTTAACGCGGAGATCTTGGCTCTTTGCAAGTTTTGATAATGCAAAGGCCCGTATTGAGCTGCTGGAAACAATGCTACGATCTTGCCAATCACCTTAGCTGTTTGTCTAATTGATAGTATACTGGCGCAGGCTAAATCTTGACATGCTTGGGTGACATCCCCAACCTTATTCGGTATGGTGGCCCTCATGCGATTGGAATCCACCGTGAACCCCAGATAGTCCATAACCTGGGAAGGGCAGAACTTTGACTTGTCTGGATGGACAATAAACCCCAGCCGCTGAAAAATTGCCACAGTGGCTGAGACTGCCCGTTCAGCCGACTCCAGGGTATTGCCAACAATCAATATATCATCCAAATAGGCCATCACGATATGATGCTGCTTCCGTAACTGGGCCATGATGGGTTTCAGTAATTTAGTAAACAATCTAGGGGCTGTAGTAAGCCCATTTGGCAAAGCCCTGTATTGCCAGAGCTGACCCATCCAGACAAATTTTAAGAACTTCCTGTGGTGTTTCCGAATGGATACAGAATAGTATGCATCTTTTAAATCAATGCATGCCATAAAGCAGCCATGAGAAATCAATGACTTGGCTGTCTCAAAAGTGTCCATTTTAAAATGGGTGTATGTTACAAAAGTATTCCAATGGGTCAGATCAATAATCACTCGACAGCCTCCATCCTTCTTAGGCCTGGTAAATATATTTGATACAAATTCAATTGGTTCGTGCATAGCTTTTTCTATCATGCCTTTTTCTTCTAACCTTAAGATCTCAGCATAGCCTGCTGCCTGTTCAACGGCAGACAGCGTAAATGTCCGATTGGGCATATGCTGGGATGGAGGAATATCGCCGTTAATAAACTCAATCTCATGACCTTGAATACTTTGCAAAACAAACTCATCGGAAGTGATAGTTTCTCATGCCCCCAAAAAGAACTGAAGGCGCCCACCAACATGTGAAGTTAAATGCCCAGATAAGTGAAAACCAGACGGCCTTACCTCCCTGGTTACCGGCGGTCCCTGACATGTTTGGGTGGTCGTGGAGGTGCTGGGTTGGGCTGGTGCTGCGGTGTCCGCATCTTCCACTGGGGCCGCTGCGGGCCTTGCCCTAAAAAAGGCCGCGGCTGCTGGGGCTGCTGGTAGCGAGGCGGAGCTGGAGCGTAGGTCCTTGTTGATCTGGACACAGGGCCTCGCGGCCGAACAAATGGAGCTTTCGAGGCCAGCGGTCTGGGGGCGATCTGAGACCGCATGAGTCCCACCATTTTGGCATGTTCATCGAGCTCTTTGACCCTCTTCGGGAGGTCTTCCCTGAAGAGCTGTCTAGGCGGTGGCGGAGGCGACGCCTTGCACAACCCAGCAAATTTTGGGTTGAGCGTGGGGTGGATGCTGCTTTTTCTGAAAGCATTGATTTCATGCTGCGTGGCACAAAGCAGCGCCAGGGCATCCTCCTGCTCCAGATTGAGGTCTTCACCATCTACCGACCGCACAAACGCGGTAATTCCGGCCGTGAGCAGCCTCAGAATTCGTTGGAGCTTTAACTCCTGGGTTCTGATGGCCGAACCGATGTTGCCCCATATTGGCGTATTGACCACAGGCACGTTGAGGGAGTTGCAGTTGGAAGGGGCCTTATGCCGATTGATGGCCTGAGAGAGAACTTGCTCCTGGAGCTGGTGGTTGGTGAGGAAGTCCACGGTGGCAGCCAGTTTCAGGTTGAGGGGAAGCCCTGCTGTCTCTGGGGCAGCAAATTTTGCCGCCACATCCAGAAGTTCTTCCGGCGGCACTTCCGAGGGAACCGGTGTAGGGTCTGCGAAGTCTTCCTCTTCTGGCTGCCCCAGGCTGGCTATAGAGACCGGTGACACCTCCCTGTGCCGTTTGATGCTGGATGCCTCCTGCCGTTGGTTATGCAACAGGAGCTCCAGTAGCCGCTCCATACGGTCAATACGCCCTTCACCCTGAACACTTGGGCGGTCGGAGTCCTCAGGCTCTGAAATACTACCGAGGCTCCTATCATCGGCCCGCACCTCGTCGAGGTGAACCCGGTGCCGGAATATATCGCTGCCAGCCGCCGCAGCGAAGCTGAGCGATTCCCGCGCGGGAGGTGTGTTCAACCGCCTTCGTTTGGCGGGACCTGATGCCGCTGCCACGGAGGGCAAATGCGGCGGGGAGTCGGCACCAGCCTTAGCATGGAGACCCGACGCCCGCGCGGGCTTGCCGGCTGCCCACGTCGTGGACCTTGCCGACGCATGGTCTCGTCCTCCCATCCATGGGGGACTCGGCGACCGTGGCGGGACCCCACCCAAATGATCCGTCCCGGCGTCGGTGGTTGAGGAGTCGACACTGGACCTCACAGTGGACCTGGGTCCCGCCTTTGTACCAGTCCGCAACTTGGCGGCAGGTGATGTCTTGGCCCATGAAGGGTTAGGCTTTCGGGCTGCCTCCCTCCCCCTACTCGGAGGGCTGAGGGAGAAGGGCCGTGCAGCTGCACGCGAGCCGAGGCAGGGTCTACCTGCTCCGGTGGCACACCGCAGTCCTGCTCCTCGAACTCCTCCCCGGAGCTGCGGTGTATCAGCGGGTCCGGCCCTGCAGCAACAGGGCTCCCCGGTTTCCCCGCTTTCCTCCCGGCCTGTTTCACAGGTGCAGCCGATAATGAGGGCTCCGGGACAGGTGGCCGGCGACTCCGGACGGACGTCTTTCGGCCTCTCAAACTCCCGTCCATGTCCTTGCTGAAAGACAAAAACACTAGCAGCAAGGACCAACCAACTTAAGGTTAGTATAACTTACCTTAGCGGTCCCTTATGAAGGACAGGCGGGGAGCGCACCCCACCGCGAGCCGTCGGCAGCAACGCGTTGCGACGATATGCCGCGCATGCGTGCTGGCGGGTTCTTCACAAAGTCACTCACGTGGCTCCGAAATGAAATTCCAGAGACTCACCACTCTCTGTGTAAAGAATGTTTTCCTCATCTCGGTCCTAAAGGAATTCCCCCTTATCCTTAGACTGTGACCCCTTGTTCTGGACTCCCCAAACATCGGGAACAATCTTCCAGCATCTAGCTTGTCCAACCCCTTAAGAATTTTGTAAGTTTCTATAAGATCCCCCCTCAATCTTCTAAATTCCAGCAAGTACAAGCCGAGTCTATCCAATCTTTCCTCATATGAAAGTCCTGACATCCCAGGAATCAGTCGGTGAATCTTCTCTGTACCCCTCTATGGCAAGGATGTCTTTCCTCAGATTTGGAGACCAAAACTGTACGCAATACTTCAGGTGTGGCCTCACCAAGACCCTATACAACTGCAGCAGAACCTCCGTGCTCCTATACTCAAATCCTTTCGCTATGAATGCTAACATACCATTTGCTTTCTTCACTGCCTGCTGCACCTGCATGCCTACTTTCAATGACTGGTGTACCATGACACCCAGGTCTCGTTGCATCTCCCCTTTTCCTAATCTGCCACCATTCAGATAATAGTCTACCCTCATGTTTTTGCCACCAAAGTGGATAACCTCACAGTAAAACTGAACAACACAATATATAAGAATAACCCAATTATACATGATACAATAAGAATTTGGAAACAAATAAAATTATTCTGAAAATTAAGAAACCTATCATTGTTAATGCCAATAGTGAATAACCCTTCATTTAAACCACCTCTTATTGATAAAACATATAATCAATGGGAAAGAATGGGAATTAAAAGGATCTGGGATATGTATGAAATGGGAAATCTGTTATCATTCCAACAATTACAATACAAAGTCAAAGTCAAAAGAGCTTATTGTCATGTGTCCCTGACAGGACAATGAAAATCTTTCTTTGCATAGCACAACAGAACATAGTAGGCATTGACTCCAATTATATACATAAATACACCCATGAATTAATAAATTAATAAAGTGCAAATAACAGATGGAGGTATATTAATGTTCAGAGTTTTGTCCGAGCCAGGTTTAATAGCCTGATGGCTGTGGGGAAGTAGCTATTCCTGAACCTGGTCGTTGCAGTCTTCAGGCTCCTGTACCTTCTACCTGAAGGTAGCAGGGAGATGAGTGTGTGGCCAGGGTGTTGTGGGTCCTTGATGATGCTGCCAGCCTTTTTGAGGCAGCGACTGCGATAAATCCCCTCGATGGAAGGAAGGTCAGAGCCGATGATCGACTGGGCAGTGTTCACTATTTTTTGTAGTCTTTTCCTCTCCAGGGCGCTCAAGTTGCCGAACCAAGCCACGATGCAACCGGTCAGCAAGCTCTCTACAGTGCACCTGTAGAAGTTAGAGTCCTCCTTGACAGACCGACTCTCTGTAATCTTCTCAGGAAGTAGAGGCGCTGATGAGCTTTCTTAATAATTGCATCTGTGTTCTCGGACCAGAAAAGATCTTCAGAAATGTGCACGCCCAGGAATTTGAAGCTCTTGACCCTTTCAACCATCGACCCGTTGATATAAACAGGACTGTGGGTCCCCATCCTACTCCTTCCAAAGTCCACAATCAGTTCCTTGGTTTTGCTGTTTTTCAGTTTAGAATTAAAGTCTAAACTAAAAAATAACCAATATTTTAAATATCTTCAGATCTGCGACTTCATGAAGAAATACATACAAAGATATCAAAACATAACTTTAGATCCACTGGAAGAAGTAATGAACATGAAGGCTGAATCACAGAAATTAATATCATATTTATATAATAGTATTTTAAATATAGACTTACCATCGACAGGCACTTAGAGAAGAGTGGGAATGAGAATCAATGATAAAAATTATGAAGGAAACATGGCAAAAGTATTTGATATATATACAAAAATGTTCGATTAATGTAAGACATAATTTAATCCAATTTAAAATGTTACATAGATTATATTATTCAAAAACTAGATTGAATAAATTCTATCCAAATACTTCCCCCATTTGTGATAAATGTCTATCCCAAAATGCAACTATAACACACTATTTTGTCTCCTGCATAAATGTAAATTCTGGGGTGATATTTTTGAAATATTTATAAAAGTATTCAAGATAAAAAATCGAACCAAATACTGAAATGTTTATATTTGGAGTAATGGAAGATGGGAATAAATTGAACTCATCTCAAAATTTAATTTTTAATTATGGGTTAATAACGGCAAAAAGATTTATACTTCACTTTTGGAAAAATACATCCATACCAACACTTAAAATGTGGATTTCAAACATGTTGGACACTGCACATCTTGAGGAAATGCGATTCCTCCAAATAGATAAATCAAACCAATTTTTAACGAGTTGGTCTCCATTTGTCGATGTTTTGGAAGCAGATGGTGCAACAAAACCGTAGAAGCTAACTGTTTCAGGATTGGGTGAGGGATGGTCAAGAATATAGATAACGATCTCCTTAATCTCTTACTTCCCACTCTTTTTCATTCTTTTTTTTTAAATTTTCTTCTATCACACTTTTTTCCTCTTCACACACTATATATAGGTATGTTACAAAACTTACCTTGAGCTGCGCTGCAGTTCTGCCGCTCCCGTGTGCGTGACTTTGGCGCCTTTCCGAGGGGGGCGGGCTTAAAATGCCGTTTTTCCAAAGACGGTCCAAATCGATCCATGTCGGGCGATTTCGTTGCTGATGAAAAATCGCTCCGACATTTCATTCATGAAGGTAATTTTAAATTACGCTAGATTATTTATTAACTAGAGTAGTTTAAAAATCATCTTCTAAAGCTCTGAACGCCGACAGCGGGAAGGATTTTACGTAGGGGAGAAAATAAAGTGCACAGTTTATTTTTACATTAAAACTTGGTTTTTAGGAAGGCTTTAATCACATTTTCATGTTGCGAAAATGGGACAAAGAAAATGTATGAACTGGCAGTGTTTTTCATGCCGACTTCACTGCAAACTGCAACGTTCTAATCCACCGCATTCCACTAAAACCCACTCGCTAGTTGATTTAAATGGCCATTAATTTACCGGAATTAAACACTAAATTCCTTCAATTTAGCCTATAAATTCATGAAAATTAGATTTAAAAATTATGTTATATTGTGAATAGTAAGATTGAACGAGAACTTACCAGTTCGAAGGTTGATCTTTATTTTATGAGGAGTCGAAGTGAGGGATTTCGTGAAGAGCCCGCCGGCGCGCATGCTCGACATACTTCAAAGTAGCGGCGTGGAATCACAGAACCAACAATAGAAATGACTTCGCATAGTATGATTGAATTGACTAAGATTACCAGATGAAGGTGATTGAGGGTTGGGCGAGGAGGGCACGAAATCCCTCACTTCGACTCCTCATAAAATAAAGATCAACCTTCGAACTGGTAAGTTCTCGTTCAATCTTACTATTTCATTTCGGAGTCACGTGAGTGACTTCGTGAAGACTTCAAAGCTTCTGTGATTACACGCCCTGGACCACGTCCATGCTGACACACCACTACCAGGGATGGATGGGAGGAACAAACTTGCTCAATAGTTCATACTGCAAAACAAGAGCATATTTATTAATAACAAATCAAAAACCCCTCATGCGGGGACATCTCCACGTTCTTGACCTGCATTCAGCACGGCTTCTGCGAACTGTAGAGAAGCAGCAACAGGCTTGTTATAAAAACGCTGGAACACAGCTTCATTCGCCCATCCTGCTGTGGCGAGAATTTGGTCCATGGGCACCTCCATGACCCTCGCCGCTGACGTCGATGCAGCCCTGGTGGAATGAGACTTGAACACATTAATGTCGATACCTGACTTACCCAAGACGACTCGAAGCCACCTGGATATCGTCTGGACTGTTACTCGATGATGAGGTCTCTTATGAGTGACAAGCAGGTATCTCTCCATTCCTCTGATGCGTGCCGTCACCTTGACATAGTGGCGGATATGTGAGGCTAAACATAGCCTAGCATCTGCGGGGTATGCCGGGAACTTCAGCTGCAGCCCTGTGCACCCAGGTCTATGCTGCTTTAGTAGCTCGTCAATGAAAAAGACTACTTCTGTAGGGGTAGATGTCATTCTGTCGACACGAAGTTTGTGTAGTGTCTGTACCCTCTGAGCTGAAGTCAGCGCTAGTAACATCACCAGCTTCATGGTGAGTTGGTCCAGTTGGAGCCCTTCCATGGGAGACCACGTCCTGAGCAGGGTTAATACGTCCCTGACATCCCAGGTGATATTATAGCGTGGTGTAGGCGGATTCATATTGAATATACCCCGCATGAGTCTGGACACTAGCCTGTTGGATCCTACCCCAATCTTGAGGTAGAATGATAGCGCACTTCTGGCGCTGTTGATGGCACTGTAACTTAAGTGTTCATCATGGTGCAACCCCGCGAGGAATTCCAGGACGTCGGTTATTGTCACGTCATCGTACGTGATGCGAGAGCGGCTGCAGTAGGCTTCCCACTTCTTAATATGCGAGCGGTATCTTCGCCTTGTGGACTCTCGACACGACGCCCCGATGGTATCCATGGTCCGAGCCGAGAGGCCGTATTGGACTAACGGCCTGTTCAGAACCTGCAAGCCAACAAATTTAAATAGCCATGGCAGGGATGTGGCTCCCCTGAGACAGGGTGAGTAACCAATTGTGGGCAACCCTTCAAAAGGACCCAAGGTTCGTTGAGCATGTCAAAGACCACCGGATACCAAGGCTGTGTGGGCCAGTCGGGTATAATAAGGATGCCCTTGGCAGCATCTGCCTGAATCTTTCGCAATACCCGACTGATGAGGCAAAACGGAGGGAAGGCATAGAAAAACCAATTCCCCCAGTCCAGCGAGAATGCATCTAGCGCTATTGCCCCAGGATCTGGTTCCCATGAAACGTAGGCTGGTACCTGATGGTTCAACCGTGATGCAAAAAGGTCAATGTCCGGTTTACCAAATTTGGCTGTGACTTTAGAAAAAATCTCAGGATACAACATCCATTCAATGTTGTCATTAAATTTGCGTGACCTGGTGTCCGCCACAGTATTAAGCTCACCTGGCAAATAGGTAGCTGAAATCCAAATGTCTCTTTGAACACACCAGAGCCAAATTGAGTTAGCCAATTTGTCACACGAAACTGACCTGGTACCACCCATATGGTTTAAATATGCCACAGCTGTGGTGTTGTCTATTTGGAGACGGACGTGTGCTCCAACAAGCTTGGAACAATATGCACGAAGTCCGTGGAATGCTGCCAGCAACTCCAAATAGTTAATCCCTTGAGTCAACAACATCGATGCCTCAAGGGTGTCCCATCTGCCCCCACAACTAGAGCAATTATCAGTAGCTCCCCAGCCATTGGAGCTTGCATCAGTCTGTAAATATACCACCGGATTAGCCTCCCTAACAGGCTTAAATGAGTTGCTAATGTGACACACCCACCATTGCAACTCAGTTATTGCTTCGGACGGCAGCTGCATTGATCGATCGTAATGACCAGCGTTCCGTTTTAACGCAGTAATTTTAGCTCTTTGCAAATTCTGATAATGCAAAGGTCCATATCGTGCTGCCGGAAACAAAGCCACTAGCTTGCCAATTACTGTGGCTGTATGCTGAATCGATGGTATATTGGTGCCAATTAAATCTCTGCACACCTTAGTGACTTCCTCAATTTTGTTAATTGGTATAGTTATCCTCATGCTCATTGAGTTCACCGTGAACCCTAGGTAATTAATTACCTGGGCAGGGCAGAACTTCGATTTCTCTGGATGGACAATGAATCCTAATTGTTGAAATATATTGACAGCAGCTGCAACACCCTGTTCAGCCAATTGCAGGGTGTGGCCCACAATAAAGACATCATCTAAATAGGCCATAACTATATGATGTCGTTGTCTCAAATAAGCCATGATTGGCTTCACCAATTTAGTGAACAATCTAGGGGCTGTAGTGAGCCCATTAGGCAAAGCCTTATACTGCCAAAGTTGCCCCATCCAGATAAATTTCAAAAACCTTCTATCATATTTCTGGATGGATACTGAATAATATGCATCCCTCAAATCAATGCATGCCATAAAGCAGCCATGAGAAATCAATGATTTGGCTGTTTCAAACGTATCCATTTTAAAATTACCCCATGCATCCAAAAACAACCGTAAACGACCACCAACATGGGAAGTTAAACAGAGAGAAAAAAGAGAACCAGACCCCCTCACCTCCGTGGTTACCGGCGGTCCTTGACACGTGTGGGTGGCCGTGGAGGTGCTGGGTTGGCTTGAGGGCGCGGCGTCTTCGATTTCCACAAAGGTCTCTGCTGACCCTGTCCTAAAAAAGACCCTTGGTGCTGGTTCTGGTGCTGTTGTCGTTGTGGAGCTAGAGGGCGAGTCCTCGTCGAGGCACTGGCCGACCCTCGTGAGCGAATGTATGGAGCTTTTGAGCCTGACGGTGTGGGGGCACTCTGAGAGCGCATGATCCCCACCGTTTTGGCTTGTTCGTCAAGCTCTTTGACTCTCTTCGAGAGGTCCTCACCAAAGAGCTGACGGGGCGGCGGCGGCGGTGGTTTGCACAATCCTGCAAACGTCGGGTTGAGTGCTGGGCGGATGCTGTTTTTGCGAAACCCGTTGATTTCGTGCTGGGTCGCGCACAATAAGGCCAGAGCATCTTCCTGGTCCAAATTCAGTTCGTCCCCGTCCACCGACCGCGCAAAGGCGGTAATACCAGCCGTGAGGAGTTTCAGGATCCGCTGCAATTTTAGCTCCTGTTGACGGATAGCCGCACTGATGTTGCCCCATATTGGCGTATTGACCACAGGCACGTTGAGGGAGTTGCAGTTTGATGGAGCCTTGTGACGGCTCATAGCCTGGATGAGGACTTCTTCCTGCAGCACCTGATTATTAAGAAAGTCCACTGTGGCTGCCAGCTTTGTATTTAGAGGAAGACCAGCCATATGTGGGGCCGCGAATTTGGTCGCCACATCCAAGAGTTCCTCCGCTGGCACCTCCAACGGAGGTGGTACGGGATCCACCAGAACCTCCTCCTCCTGCTGCTCCAGGCTGATAGTAGATGTTGGTGAAGACGCCCTGTGCCTGTTGCTGCCCTGCTGTTGTTGACGTTGAAGCAGGAGCTCCAGCAGCCGCTCCATACGGTCAATACGCCCTTCACCCTGAACACTCAGGTGGTCGGAGTCCTCCGGCTCTGAAAAGAAAACCGGGCTCCTGTCATCGGCCCGCACCTCGTCGAGGCCCTGCCGGTGCCGGTAGTTGTCGCTAACAGCCGCCGAGGCGAAACTGCGCGATTCCTGCGCGGGCGTGTTCAACCGCCTCCGTTTAGCGGGAGCTGAAGCCGCTGCCACTAAGGGCACTTGCGGCGAGGTGTCGGCACCAGCCGAAGCATGGCTGCCTGGGGCCCGCGCAGTCTTGCCGGCTGCCCACATCGTGGACGTTGCCGACGCATGGTCTCGCCCACCCATCCATGGGGGGCTCGGCGACCGTGACGAGACCCGACTCGACCGACCCGTCCCGGCGTCGAGAGTCGGGGTGTGCCGGCTGGACCTCACAGCCGCCCCGGGTCTCGCCCTGGAACCTGACCGCACCTCCGCGATAGGCAATGCCTTAGCCCTAACAGGGTTAGGCTTCTGGGCTCCTGCCCTCCCCCTTCTCGGAGGGCTGAGTGGAACAGGCCGTGCAACGGCACGTGCCCTGCTCGAGGTCGCCAGCGAGCCCGCTGTCGACCTGACTGCCATGGCAGGGTCCCCCTGCTCTGGCGGCACACCACACTCCTCCTCGTCGAACTCCTCCGAGCTGTGGTGTGCTGGCGGATCTGGACCTGTAATCACAGGGCTTACCCACATCTCCGCCTGAGTCCCGGCCTGCGCTGCAGGTACTGCCGATGGTAAAGGCCCCGGAACTGTTGACCGGCGAACTCGTCCTGACGTCCTCCGGCCCTTCGAACTCCCATCCATGTCCTTGCTGCAAGACATAATCAGACAACAAGGACCACCAACTAAAGGTAGAATACTTACCTCCGTGGCCCCTTATGAAGGGCTGGCGAGGAGCGCGCTCCACCGCCAGCCGTCGCAGCAACGCGTTACGACGATATGTCGAGCATGCACGCCGGCGGGCTCTTCACGAAGTCACTCACGTGACTCCGAAATGAAATTATTGTGTGAATGCTATTTGGACACTGAGGCAATTTAAAAAAGTTTATCTTTTCTTAAGAAATGGATAGATGTTTAGATCTAGTCATTGAATTTTGTAATTAGCTACAATTAGGTAACTAACTAATTATATGCTTTAATTTCAGGTCATCCAAGTAAGATTGTTTCATATTTGTTTCAGAATGCTTCAATCTATAATAACTGAAAATTTCATTCTGTTCTCTTAATTTTTAAGAAAGTTATGGGCTTTTGCCTGTCCTAGATCACAGCTTTTGAGTTAAGTCAATGGAAAGGCAATGGGGAACAAGATGCTAATTTCCGAGTATGAAAATGGTCATAACTTTGTTAATACTGAAGATATGAAAGTGAATTAGGTGTCAAATTAAACTTCTTTTTATGCTTTATCTGATGGGATAAATTGCAAACTTGATTTTAAAAATCTCAAAATGTTGTTGCATTACTACTATCTATCACATGTTTCTCTATCTTTTATTATCTATTCTCTCTTTTTCTTTTTCATTATTGAAAATAAAAAATAAAAAGCTGTACATAAAATGGAATATGTCAATATATATTTCGCCATATTCCTGTACTGACTTCTAATAAAATAAAAATTAAATTTAAAAAAAAGGAACTGGTTTGCACCGAAAATTGAAACAAAATGCTGGAGTTACTCAGCGGGACCGACAGCATCTCTGGAGAAAAGGAATGGGTGATGTTTCGGGTCGGAACCCTCCTTCAGATTGCTTTTCCAGCGGGGGAAGAAGTGCAGTCCAGAAAAGTGGGAGTCAGTAGGTTGGTAGTGGACATCAGTCGGTAGTCCATCTCCTGTGATGGAGATGGTGAGATCAAGCAAGGAGAGGGAGGTGTTCCAGAATTTGAGGGCAGGGTGGAAGAAGGAGGGTCTGAAGAAGGGTTCCAACCCGAAACGTCACCCCTTCTCCCACTCCGGAGATAGCATGGATATGAATGGCACCACATTGCCTCACAAGGTCATAAGGTCAAAAGTAATAGGAGTAGAATTAGGCCATTCGGCCCATCAAGTCCACTCCACCATTCAATCATGTCTGATCTATCTCTCCCTCCTAATCCCATTCCCCTGCCTTCTCCCCATAAACCATAACACCCGCACTAATCAAGAATCAATCTATCTCCGCCTTAAAAATATCCACTGACTTGGCCTCCACAGCCGTCTGTGGCAATGAGAGAAGGACAGAACTGGGCCTAGGGTTGAGATTTTTTATTGGAGAAAGGCCAACTTTAACGAGATGCAAGATGATTTAAAAGGAGTGAACTGGGACATTTTGTTTTACGGGAAAGATGTAGAGGAGAAATGGAGGACATTTAAAGGGGAAATTTTAAGAGTACAGAATCTTTATGTTCCTGTTCGGTTGAAAGGAACCAGTAAAAATTGGAAAGAGCCCTGGTTTTCAAGGGAAATTGGACATCTTGTTCGGAAAAAGAGGGAGATCTTCAATAATTATAGGCAGCATGAAGTAAATGAGGTGCTTGAGGAGTATAAGGAATGTAAAAAGAACCTTAAAAAAGAAATTAGAAAAGCTAAAAGAAGATATGAGGTTGCTTTGGCAAGAAAGGTGAAAGTAAATCCTAAGGGTTTCTACAGCTATATTAATAGCATAAGGATAACAAGGGATAAAATTGGTCCATTGGAGAGACCGAGTGGACAGCTATCTGCAGAGCCAAAAGAGATGGGGGAGATATTGAACAATTTCTTTTCTTCGGTATTCACCAAGGAGAAGGATATTGAATTATGTGAGGTAAGGGAAACTAGTAGAGTAGCTATGGATACTATGAGATTCAAAGTAAAAGAAGTACTGGCACTTTTGAAAAATATAAAAGTGGATAAGTCTCCAGGCCCTGACAGGATATTCCCTAGGACATTGAGGGAAGTTAGTGTAGAAATAGCCGGGGCTATGACAGAAATATTTCAAATGTCATTAGAAACGGGAATAGTCCCCGAGGATTGGCGTACTGCGCATGTTGTTCCATTGTTTAAAAAGGGTTCTAAAAGTAAACCTAGCAATTATAGACCGGTTAGTTTGACTTCAGTGGTGGGCAAATTAATGGAAAAGATACTTAGAGATAATATATATAAGTATCTGGATAAAGAGGGTCTAATTAGGAACAGTTAACATGGATTTATGCCTGGAAGGTCATGTTTGACTAATCTTCTTGAATTTTTTGAAGAGGTTACTAGGGAAATTGACGAGGGTAAAGCAGTGGATGTTGTCTATATGGACTTCAGTAAGGCCTTTGACAAGGTTCCTCATGGAAGGTTGGTTAAGAAGGTTCAACTGTTGGGTATAAATGCAGGAATAGCAAGATGGATTCAACAGTGGCTGAATGGGAGAAGCCAGAGGGTAATGGTGGATGGCTGTTTGTCTGGTTGGAGGCAGGTAACTAGTGGGGTGCCTCAGGGATCTGTGTTGGGTCCTTTGTTGTTTGTCATGTACATCAATGATCTGGATGAAGGGGTGGTAAATTGGATTAGTAAGTATGCAGATGATACCAAGATAAGGGGTGTTGTGGATAATGAAGAGGATTTCCAAAGTCTACAGAGTGATTTAGGCCAGTTGGAAAAATGGGCTGAAAGATGGCAGATGGAGTTTAATGCTGATAAATGTGAGGTGCTACACCTTGGCAGGACAAATCAAAATAGGACGTACATGGTAAACGGTAGGGAATTGAAGAATACAGTTGAACAGAGGGATCTGGGAATAACCGTGCATAGTTCCTTGAAGGTGGAATCTCATATAGATAGGGTGGTAAAGAAAGCTTTTGGTATGCTAGCCTTTATAAATCAGAGCATTGAGTATAGAAGCTGGGATGTAATGTTAAAATTGTACAAGGCATTGGTGAGACCAAATCTGGAGTATGGTGTACAATTTTGGTCGCCCAATTATAGGAAGGATGTCAACAAAATAGAGAGGGTATAGAGGAGATTTACTAGAATGTTGCCTGGGTTTCAACAGCTAAGTTACAGAGATAGGTTGAATAAGTTAGGTCTTTATTCTCTGGAGCGCAGAAGGTTAAGGGGGGACTTGATAGAGGTCTTTAAAATGATGAGAGGGATAGACAGAGTTGATGTGGACAAGCTTTTCCCTATGAGAATAGGGAAGATTCAAACAAGAGGACATGACTTTAGAATTAAGGGACAGAGGTTTAGGGGTAACATGAGGGGGAACTTCTTTACTCAGAGAGTGGTAGCGGTGTGGAATGAGCTTCCAGTGGAAGTGGTGGCGGCAGGTTTGTTGGTATCATTTAAAAATAAATTGGATAGGCATATGGATGAGAAGGGTATGGAGGGTTATGGTATGAGTGCAGGCAGGTGGGACTAAGGGAAAAAGGTTGTTCGGCATGGACTTGAAGGGCCGAGAAGGCCTGTTTCCGTGCTGTAATTGTTATATGGTTATATGGTTATGAATTCCACAGATTCACCACCCTCTGACTAAAGAAATTTCTCCTCATCTTCTTTCTGAAAGAATGTCCTTTAATTCTGGCGCTGTGACCTCTTGTCCTGGACTCTCCCACTAGTGGAAACATCCTCTCCACATCCACTCTATCCAGGCCTTTCACTATTCTGTGTTTCAATGAGGTTCCCCCTCACTCTTCTAAACTCCAGCGAGTGCAGGCCCAGCGCCAACAAACGCTAATCGTAGGTTAACCCACTCATTCCTGGGACCATTCATGTAAATCTTCTCTGGGCCCTCTCCTCAGCCTTTCATGCATCATGCAAGAAGGCTCCATTAATCAATGGCGTCGACTCCAATATGGAGGAGCTGCATTCTAGGGAGCGTCCAGCTGCGGGAGGCGCTGGATTTAAAACACCGCGGAACCTGGGATCTCTCGCCGGGATCGCCAGTGTTGGAGGAAGCGGCCCTTCCAGACACTCCAAGCCGCTGAGGACTGTTCACCCAATGCCGGAGTTCCATCTTCCCGGCAAGAGGGCCTGAAAACATCGGGCTGGCTGCGGAGGCCACAAATAGGCCCGACCTCGGGTGATCTCAGAGGAAGACTAAACCGTTCCCCACTGTGGAAAATTTTGATTCTGCTGTGGGGGGGGACGTGCATGTTGAATTCTGTGATGTGTTGCGTCATTTTTCTTTTTTTAATTTTTCTACGGATGTACGGAAACTTGATTATTTCTTCTATGTAAAGCACTCTGGTTTCAACGTGAGTTAATTTAAACGTGCTATATAAATAAAATGTACTTACTAATGCCCCTGTCCCACTTAGGAAACCTAAACGGAAACCTCTGGAGACTTTGTGACCCACCCAAGGTTTTCCGTGCTGCTCCCGGAGGTTCCCAGAGGTTTTTGTCAGTCTCCCTAATCGTCAAAAGTGGTTTCCGTTTTAAAAATCGGTAATTTTTTAATCGAAGCCGGTTGCGATGCTAAATGAAGGTGGTTGCCGAAGGACAAAAACCTCCGGGAACTTCCGGGAACCGCACGGAAACCTTAGGTGGGACGCAAAGTCTCCAGAGGTTTCCGTTCAGGTTTCCTAAGTGGGACAGGGGCATTACTTACTTACTTACTTACTTAATATCAACTCCTTCCTGAGAAAACATTTCACGAGGCCATTTCAGTTCCGAGGCCACTGTTTTTGGAGCAATGACAATTCTTTCAATGTTCGCCCATTATTCTTTGCAAATACAATTTTTTAAAAGTTTAGTTTCGAGATGCAGCGCAGAAACAAGCACTTCGGCCCACCGTGTCCGCGCAGACCAGCGATCACATATAATAACACCATATAACAATTACAGCACGGAAACAGGCCCTCTCAGCCCTTCCAGTCCGTGCCGACCATTTATTTTCCCCTAGTCCCATCTACCTGCACTCAGACCATACCCCTCCATTCCCTTCCCGTCCATATACCTATCCACTTTACTTTTAAATGTTAAAATCGATCCTGCCTCCACCACTTCTGCTGGAAGCTCATTCCACACAGCCACCACTCTCTGAGTAAAGAAGTTCCCCCTCATGTTACCCCTAAACTTCTGTCCCTTAATTCTCATGTCATGCCCTCTTGTTTGAATCTTCCCTACCCTCAATGGGAAAAGCTTATCCACATCAACTCTGTCTATCCCTTTCATCATTTTCAAGTCCCCCCTTAACCTTCTGTGCTCCAAAGAATAAAGACCTAACTTGTTCAACCTTTCTCTGTAACTTAGTTGCTGGAACCCAGGCAACATTCTAGCAAATCTCCTCTGTACTCTCTCTATTTTGTTGACATCCTTCCTATAATTAGGCGACCAAAATTGTACACCATACTCCAGAATTGGTCTTACCAATGCCTTGTACAATTTTAACATTACTTTCCTACTCAATGCTCTGATTTATAAAGGCCAGCACACCAAAAGCTTTCTTTACCACCCTATCTACATGCGATTCCACCTTCAGGGAACTATGCACAGTTATTCCTAGATCCCTCCGTTCCACAGCATTCCTCAATTCCCTACCATTTACCATGTACGTCCTATTTTGATTTGTCCTGCCAAGATGTAGCACCTCACACTTATCAGCATTAAACTCCATCTGCCATCTTTCAGCCCACTATTCCAAATGGCCCAAATCTCTCTGTAGACTTTCAAAATCTACTTCATTATCCACAACACCGCCTATCTTAGTATCATCTGCATACTTACTTATCCAATTTTCCACCCCATCATCCAGATCATTGATGTACATGACAAACAACAGTGGACCCAACACAGATCCCTGAGGCACCCCACTGGTCACTGGCTTCCAACCTGACAAACAGCCATCCACCATTACTCTCTGGCATCTCCCATTCAACCACTGTTGAATCCATCTTGCTACTCCGCCATTAACACCCAAAGATTGAGCTTTCTTAACCAACCTTCCATGGGGAACCTTATCAAAGGCCTTACTGAAATCCATATAGACAACATCCACTGCTTTACCCTCATCAATTTCCCTAGTAACCTCTTCAAAAAATTCAAGACGTTTTGTCAAACATGACCTTCCAGGCACAAATCCATGTTAACTGTTCTTGATCAGACCCTGTTTATCCAGATGCTTATATATATTATCTCTAAGTACCCTTTCCATTAATTTGCCCACCACTGATGTCAAACTAACTGGTCTATAATTGCTAGGTTTATTCTTTGAACCCTTTTTAAACAATGGAACAACATGCGCAGTACGCCAATCCTCCGGCACTATTCCCGTTTCTAATGACGTTTGAAATATTTCTGTCATAGCCCCTGATATTTCTACACTAACTTCCCTCAATGTCCTGGGGAATATCCTGTCAGGACCTGGAGACTTATCCACTTTTATATTTTTCAAAAGCGTCAGTACTTCCTCCTCTTTGAATCTCATAGTTTCCATAGCTACTCTACTTTTTTCCCTTACCTCACAGAGTTCAATATCCTTGGTGAATACCGAAGAAAAGAAATTGTTCAATATCTCCCCCATCTCTTTTGGCTCTGCAGATAGCTGTCCATTCTGGCTCTCTAATGGTCCAATTTTATCCCTCTTTATCCTTTTGCTGTTAATATAGCTGTGGAAACCCGTTGGATAATGTGCGATCCCGCACATTAACACTATCCTACACACACTGGGGACAGTTTATGCTTACGCCAAGCCAAGTAACCTGCAAACCTGTACGTCTTTGGATGGGGAATGGGAGGACATTGGAGCACCAGGAGAAACCCCGCGCAGCTCACGGAGAACATACAAACTCCGTAAGGACAGCAACCGCGGTCAGGACCAAACCCGTGTGTCTGGCGCTGTGAGTGGGCCTGTCGCACATAGGCGATTTTTTTGGGCGACGCTATGCAACTGCCGCACAACATGTTTTACGCCAACAGTGGCGACAATTTCTGCGGTCGTATGTAGTCGTAGGTGAATCCCATTAAAATAACCCCTGGCAGTCGCCTACGTGGGACAGGCCCATAAGGCAACAACTCAACTGCTGCGCCACCGTGCCGCTCATTCTGCGACCAAGTATTTTCAGGAGGAATTCCACGAACAATAACTCCACTTTTCCTCCTGCAGGGGTACTAGAACATAGAACAGTACAGATGTTCAGGTTAGTTTATGGTCACGTGTACCGAGGTACAGTGAAAAGCCTTTGTCGCGCGCTAACCAGTCAGCGGAAAGACGATGCGTGATTACAATCATGTATGAACAGACCCCTTTGCTTACGATGTCTGTGTCCGTCTTGATGCCAGTTCAAACTGATCTCCCCAGCTGGCATGTGATCCATATCCCTGCATCCTTACATATCCATGTCTTTGTTTTTAGTTTTAGTTCAGAGATACAGCGCGGAAACAGGCCCTTCGGCCCAACGGGTCCGCGTTGACCAGCGATCCCCGCACATTAACACTGTCTTAAGGGGTTGGACCGGCTAGATGCAGGAAGATTGTTCCCGATGTTGGGGAGGTCCAGGACAAGGGGTCACAGCTTAAGGATAAGGGGGAAATACTTTAGGACCGAGATGTGAAGGACTTTTTTCACAAAGAGAGTGGTGGGTCTCTGGAACTCTCTGCCACAGAGGGTAGTTGAGGCGAGTTCATTGGCTATATTTAAGAGGGAGTTAGATGTGGCCCTTGTGGCTAAGGGGATCAGAGGGTATGGAGAGAAGGCAGGTACGGGATACTGAGTTGGATGATCAGCCATGATCATATTGAATGGCGGTGCAGGCTCGAAGGGCCGAATGGCCTACTCCTGCACCTAATTTCTATGTTTCTATGTTTCTATGTCCTACACCCACTAGGGACAATTTTTACATTTACCAAGCCAATTAACCTACAAACCTGTACGCCTTTGGAGTGCGGGGGGAAACCGAAGATCTCAGAGAAAACCCACGCAGGAGAACGAGCAAACTCTGTACAGACAGCACCCGTGGTCGGGATCGAACCAGGATCTCCGGTGCTGTCTATCTAAAAGCCTCATCATATCTGCTTCCACCACCACACCCGGCAGTGCGTACAAGGTGCCCATCACCCTCTGTGTAAACTCTTCCTCCCGCACGGTGGCGCAGCCGTAGAGTTGCTGCCTTTACAGCGCCAGAGACCCCGGTTCGATCCTGACTACGGGTGCTGTCTGCACAGAGTTTGTACCTTTCTCCCCGTGACCGCATGGATTTTCTCCGGGTGCTCCGGTTTCCTCCCACATCCCAAAGACGTACAGGTTGTAGGTTGGTTGGCTTAGTAGGCATCGTAAATTGTCCCTAGTGTGTAGGATGGTGCGAGTGTACGGGGTTATTTAGTTCAGGAAGTTACAGCGCGGAAACAGGCCCTTCGGCCCACCGGGTCCACGCCGACCAGCGATCCCCGCACATTAACACACACACTCGGGACAATTTTTACATTTATAGCAAGCCAATTAACCTACAAACCTGCACGTCTTAGGAGTGTGGGAGGAAACCGAAGATCTCGGAGAAAACCCACGCAGGTCGCGGGGAGAACGTACAAACTCCGTACAGACAGCACCCGTAGTCGGGATCGAACCCAGGTCTCCTGCGCTGCATTCGCTGCAAGACAACGACTCTACCGCTGCGCCACCATGACCACCCATCACGGTAGCGCAGGACTCACTGGGTTGAAGGGCCTGTTTCCGCGCTGCATCTCCAAAAACAAAACTCCCACCCTAAAACTGTGACCTTTGGGCCTAGAGCGAGGCCGTACATCGCCGGGCGCGGCCTCAATAGCCGTGGGACTTAACACCGCCCGCCTTGGGCTTCGACCTCGGGAGAGAAATGGTGCGGGGGAGAGAGAAGAACTTTGCCTTCCATCACAGTGAGGAGGAGATTCACTGCGATGGATATTTGTGTGAATTGAGTTGTTTGTGTGTATTGTAGGAATTGTTCTGTTTGTATGGCTTGTAGAAACGGAGTTTCGTTTGAGCCTCTCTGATGTCCGAATGACAAGTAATAAAATCAAAATATTACAAGGATACAAATAAGATAAGATATGATAAAAGTGACATTGGTAGGTCAAAGACAATAATAAATAAAATAATCAACATATATGATGTGTTTATGAGTTCTGAAGCCTGATGGCATGATGATAAAAACTGTTCTTAAGTCAACGTCAAAACATCAAACGTCAAACGTCAAACAAACTTTATTATCATTTAGAAATACATTGATATATGCAGTTCCAAACGAAATTCCGTTGCATTTGGCTCCCTGTGCAACACGATAATTAACAGAAGCATAAACATGGATAAAATGGATAAAAAGGATAAATAGACAATGGTGGCAGCCCATTACATGGCATTCAGGAGTCTGATGGCTCGTGGGAAGAAGCTGTTGCAGAACCTTGATGTTCTGCTCCTT
This sequence comes from Raja brachyura, assembly GCA_963514005.1. The sequence goes on from OY740785.1 coordinate 112,434,030, forward strand.
ATGCTGCGATATCTTTTGCCCGAGGGCAGCAGAGTGAACAGTCCGTGATGGAGATGTGTGGGGTCTTTTATAATACTGCTGGCCTTAGACATGCAACGTTTGGTCGCAATATCCCCGATTGAGGGGAGAGAGGTCCCGATGATTTTTTCCGCTGTCCTCACCACTCTCTGCACAGACTTCCAGTCGGAGGCTTTACAGTCCCCAAACCAGACAGAGATACAGCTGGTCAGAATACCCTCTATGGTGCCCCTGTAGAAAGTGGTGAGGATGGGATGGGGGAGATGAGCTCTTCTCATCCGGCGCAGAACGTGCAACCGCTGCTGCGCTCTCTTAACTGTTGATGAGATGTTATTCGACCAGGTCAGACTGTTAGTGATCTGCACCCCCAGGAACTTAGTGCTACTGACCACCTCCACATCCCTGTCATTGATGTGAAGTGGTGTGGGACTGTGCAGGGTTTTCCTGAAGTCGACGATAACCTCCTTTGTTTTTTCGACATTCAGGATCAGGTTGTTCGTATTGCACCAGTCCACCAGTTGTTTCACCTCCTCCCTGTAAGCCAGCTCATTGTCGTCCCTGATGAGGCCCACCACTGTTGTGTCATCTGCGTACTTCATGATGTGGTTTGTACTAAACCTGGCACAACAGTCGTGGGTCATCAGGGTAAACAGCAGTGGACTCAGGACACAGCCCTGAGGGGAGCCGGTGCTCAGAGAGATGGTGTTAGATGTGTTATTTCCAACCCTCACTGACTGGGGTCTGTCATTGAGGAAGTCCAGTAGCCAGTTACACATGGGGGTGCCGAGGCCCAATGGAACCAGTTTGCTTATCAGGTGCTGGGGGATAATTGTGTTGAATGCTGAACTGAAATCCACGAACAGCATTCGCACATAAGTGTTCTTCTCCTCTAAATGTTCCAGGCTCAGATGGAGTACGGAGGATATAGCGTCCTCTGTGGAGCGGTTTGGCCTGTAGGCAAACTGGTATGGGTCGAGTGTGGAGGGGAGTCTGGAGGTAATATGGTCCCTGACCAGCCTCTCGAAGCAGTTCATCATTATGGGGGTGAGTGCTACAGGGCGGTAGTCGTTGAGACATTGTATGTTGGATTTTTTTGGCACTGATATGATGGTGGCAGTCTTGAAACACGATGGGACGACAGCCTGGTTCAGCGAGGTGTTAAATATGTCCGTAAGGACAAGTGCCAGCTGATCAGCACATTCCCTGAGGACCCGCCCTGGTATGTTATCAGGGCCTGCCACTGCCCGTGCGTTAAGTCTGGTGGTACGTTCAGCCACGCTCCTGTATCGTCTGCCGGACGGTAACAAGGAGAACAGTCTGTATGCTGGGTGGCTGTGGTCCTTGATGATGCTGTGTGCCTCTCGCAGGCACCGCCGGTGGAAAATATCCTGAATGACCGGGAGACAGTTGCCAGTGATGTGCTGTGCTGCCTTCACCACTCTCTGTAGTGTATCTAAACGCAGTAAATGGCTCGATGGTAATTATGTATCTTTTGTGGGTTAATTGGCTTGGTGAAAATGTAAAATTGTACAAGTTGGCGATATGCAGAGTACTGCCAGGTCGACTACAAAATTCAGACGGTTCAGTGGGTGACGTTTCGGCTCGTGGCCCTTCCTCAGACTGTCTGGAACCAAAACATATAACCATATAACAATTACAGCACGGAAACAGTCTATCCCTTTCATCATTTTAAAGGCCTCAATCAAGTCCCCCCCTAACCTTCTGCGCTCCAAAGAATAAAGACCTAACTTGTTCAACCATATAACATATAACCATATAACAATTACAGCACGGAAACAGGCCTTCTCGGCCCTTCCAGTCCGTGCCGACCATTTATTTTCCCCTAGTCCCGTCTACCTGCACTCAGACCATACCCCTCCATTCCCTTCCCGTCCATATACCTATCCACTTTACTTTTAAATGTTAAAATCGATCCTGCCTCCACCACTTCTGCTGGAAGCTCATTCCACACAGCCACCACTCTCTGAGTAAAGAAGTTCCCCCTCATGTTACCCCTAAACTTCTGTCCCTTAATTCTCATGTCATGCCCTCTTGTTTGAATCTTCCCTACCCTCAATGGGAAAAGCTTATCCACATCAACTCTGTCTATCCCTTTCATCATTTTAAAGACCTCAATCAAGTCCCCCCTTAACCTTCTGTGCCCCAAAGAATAAAGACCTAACTTGTTCAACCTTTCTCTGTAACTTAGTTGCTGGAACCCAGGCAACATTCTAGCAAATCTCCTCTGTACTCTCTATTTTGTTGACATTCTTCATATAATTAGGCGACCAAAATTGTACACCATACTCCAGAATTGGTCTTACCAATGCCTTGTACAATTTTAACATTACTTCCCTACTCCTATATTTAATGTTCTGATTTATAAAGGCCAGCACACCAAAAGCTTTCTTTACCACCCTATCTACATGCGATTCCACCTTCAGGGAACTATGCAGTTATTCCTAGATCCCTCTGTTCCACAGCATTCCTCAATTCCCTACCATTTACCATGTATGTCCTATTTTGATTTGTCCTGCCAAGATGTAGCACCTCACACTTATCAGCATTAAACTCCATCTGCCATCTTTCAGCCCACTCTTCCAAATGGCCCAAATCTCTCTGCAGACTTTGAAAATCGACTTCATTATCCACACCACCACCTATCTTAGTATAATCTGCATACTTACTTATCCAATTTTCCACCCCATCATCCAGATCATTGATGTACATGACAAACAACAGTGGACCCAACACAGATCCCTGAGGCACCCCACTGCTCACCGGCTTCCAACCTGACAAACAGCCATCCACCATTAATTCTCTGGCATCTCCCATTTAGCCACTGTTGAATCCATCTTGCTATTCCTGCATTTATACCCAACAGTTGAACCTTCTTAACCAACCTTCCATGGGGAACCTTGTCAAAGGCCTTACTGAAACCCATATAGACAACATCCACTGCTTTACCCTCATCAATTTCCCTAGTAACCTCTTCAAAAAATTCAAGAAGGTTTGTCAAACATGACCTTCCAGGCACAAATCCATGTTGACTGTTCCTGATCAGACCCTGTTTATCCAGATGCTTATATATATTATCTCTAAACATTAAAACAAGATATTGTTCTTCAAGGAAATGCCTGAAGTGCCAGTTAGATGGTTGTGAGAGTCAGTCAATGAGGGGGCAGCACGGTGGCACAGCTAGTAGAGACGCCACCTCACAGTGCCAGGGACCCAGGTTCGATCCCGGCCTAGGCTGCTGCGATTAATCGTTTTGCAGTGCATTGAAAGAGGTAGATAGTAGTTCAGCACTGTTCTCTGGTTGTGGTAGGATGGTTCTAGGTGTAATCATGTATTGTCTTTCCGCTGGCTGGTTAGCACGCGACAAAAGCTTTTCACTGTACCTCGTTACACGTGACAATAAACTGAACTGAGACTGAAACAGGGTGGAGTTTGCACGTTCTGGACTGCAAAAAGTGAACACTGCCCATTCCATTGCGGGTTCTGACCTCCCCCATCTTCGAAGGGAATTACGGGAGGCACTGCCTCAAAAAGGCAGCCAGCATCATCAGAGACCCACACCTTCCTGGCCAGGCTCTCATTTCACCCCTGCCATCAGGATGAAGGTATAGGATACCTAGAATACATAGAAATTAGGTGCAGGAGTAGGCCATTCGGCCCTTCTATGAAGGTATAGGATACCTAGAATACATAGAAATTAGGTGCAGGAGTAGGCTATTCGGCACCACCATTCAATATGATCATGGCTGATCATCCAACTCAGTATCCCGTACCTGCCTTCTCTCCATACCCCCTGATCCCCTTAGCCACATCTAACTCCCTCTTAAATATAGCCAACGAACTGGCCTCAACTACCCTCTGTGGCAGAGAGTTCCAGAGACCCGCCACTCTCTGTGTGAAAAAAGCCCTTCTCATCTCGGTCCTAAAGGATTTCCCCCTTATCCTTAAGCTGTGACCCCTTGTCCTGGACCTCCCCAACATCGGGAACAATCTTCCTGCATCTATCCTGTCCAACCCCTTAAGAATTTTGTAAGTTTCTATAAGATCCCCTCTCAATCTCCTAAATTCTAGAGAGTATGAACCGAGTCTATCCAGTCTTTCTTCATAAGACAGTCCTGACATCCCAGGCATCAGTCTGGAGCCTGAAAACTGCAACGTACAGATTCAGGAACAGCTTCTTCCCTACAGCCATTCGGCTATTAAACACTTAGAATCTCAAATAAGCTGTGAACTAGTTGGGGCATTGGTTTTGTCTTTTTGCACTAGTGTGTGTTTTTGTGTATGTGCGTGTGTGTATATATGTACAGAACATTTTTTTGTTTATTATCTTGTTTACAGTGTACTATGTTTACATATTCTGTTGTGCTGCTGCAAGTAGGAATGTATGTATTCTATCTGGGACATACATTAAAACACTTTTGACAGATTTTGTCCAGGCGATCTTTTCGTCCCCCATCCCAGACGTGCGTGTTCGTAGAATAATTGGCCTCTGTAAAATTTTCCCCCAGCGCGTAGAAAATGTATTATCCAGAGAACTAGTGTGGATAGGTGATGGAACGGTGTTTCCAACGGCAGTATCTTTCAAACAATCGATAACGTGTTTGAGTGCTTTATTTAACAATCAATGCTTCGGAAAGTGACAGAGAGTGATGGGGTGATAAAGGAAATGGACACACGGCAAATCCTGGACCTTTGTACATTAAACCCTTGTTATAATGGACCATGTGGGCGGGAAGAATGGTGAGCTTGGCGCTTGCCGGTTGTCCGCTACAACCAAGTATGGGATTTGTTTCAAACACCTAGCAGCCACTCCATAAAGTGGGTTGTTTCCAAATACAAAGTTCTTTTTAATGTATTTTTGTAATGAAACTTTTTTTTTACTCCAAGCTGAAGGCTGCTTGTTACGTTGTTTAATGCAGTTGATCCAAGTAATTGCTTGTCAATTTCAATGCCTTGACAATTTAAATTATTTATGGGCGGCACGGTGGCGCAGTCGGTAGTGTTGCTGCCTTATAGCATGACCCAGGTTCGATCCTGACTATGGGTGCTGTCTGCACGGAGTTTGCACGTTCTCCCTGTGATCACGTGGGTTTACCCCTGCTGCTCCGATTTCTTCCCACACTGCAGACATACAGGTTTGTACGTCAATTGGCTTTGATAAAAATTGTAAATTGTCCCTAGTGTGTAGGGTAGTGTTAGTGTGCGGGGATCACTGGTTGGCGCGGACTCGGTCGGCCGAAGGGCTTGTTTCCACGCTGTATCTCTGAAGCATTGTCAATTTCAATTGCTTGGCACTTTCAATTGCTTGTCAATTGTAATTTCTTGTCAATGGCACTTCCTTATCAATGTCAATTGCTTGTCAATTGCAATGCCTTGTCACTTTCAATCGCTTGTCAATTGCAATGCCTTGTCACTTTCAATTGCTTGTCAATGTCAAATGCTTGTCAATTTCAATTCCTTATCAATGTCAATTGCTTGTCAATTGCAATGCCTTGTCACTTTCAATCGCTTGTCAATTGCAATGCCTTGTCACTTTCAATTGCTTGTCAATGTCAATTGCTTGTCAATTTCAATTCCTTGTCAATGTCAATTGCTTGCCAATTGCAATGCCTTGTCACTTTCAATCGCTTGTCAATTTCAATTTCTTTTCAATGCCAATTGTCCGTCAGTTTCAGTATCCTCTGGTATAACTAGCAACCTATGTTCTCAAATAGACAGTCCACCATAACCCAAATCTGTTGTAAAGAGGTCCGTAATAACGAGGGTTTACTGTACACATTACACCATTCCCGCAGCTGGCCGCATGTGCCTCTGCTTTAGAGCTTGAGAGTAACAACGCTTATTTGCAAGATGTTTTAGGCTGAGCTCAGGACCAGTTGGGGGCAGCATGGACAACTGGTGAAGGCGACTCAAAGACATCGTCCTCAATGCTCTCCTCAATGGGCCTCATTTTTCCGGAGGTCTTAGCATATGGAGACCGCTCTGTGGTGCACAAAAGAAACAAAAATGAAAAATAAAATCCTTGCAACCAACCACTCTCCTCTCAACTGACTCACAATAATACATGCGGGTTATTTGTTACAAACTTCATTCGTGTTCTTGGGGTCTTGGCAGTCTGACGATGCACTCAAACCCACTGAATTGGCAGTAGGTCATTCGGCCCTTCGAGCCAGCACCGCCATTCAATGTGATCATGGCTGATCATCCCCAATCAGTACCCCGTTCCTGCCTGCTCCCCATATCCCCTGGCTCCGCTATCTTTAAGAGCCCTATCTAGCTCCCTCTTGAAAGTTGCTGTAGCTGAGAAGATGGGAACTAAACTCAAAGCTCAGTCTGAAGAAGGGTCTCGACCCCACACGTCACCCGTTCCTTCACTCCAGAGATGCTGCCTGCGTTCCTGAGTTACTCCAGCATTTTGCGTTTATCTCTGGTGTAAACCAGCATCTGCAGTTCTTTCCGGCACATCAAAGCTCAGCCTGTTTATTGAACAGCACGAGAACAAGAACAATATCTGCGCTGAACATGATGCCAAGACGAACTCTTATCTGCCTGCCCTTGAACCATGTCCATGTGCCTATCTAAAAGCCTACCTCTTGGACACCACTATCACACCTAACTCAACCTCCGACCCCTGATAGCGAGTTCCATGCACCCACCAACCTCAAAGTTAGAAACCTGCCCCGCACATCTCCTTTAAACTTTGCCCCTCTCACCTTAAGGCTATGCCCTCGTCTTTGATTTGACCATCCTGTGAATTCTTACTGTTCATCCGACGTACGTCTTAACAAGTTCAAGTATTCTCTTAATAGTCAACCTACCACAACTAGAGAGCAGTGCTGAATTACCTCACTGATGACCCTCAGACTATCCTTGCTAGGACCTAGCACTGAACATTATTCCCTTATCATGTATCTTTGCACTATAAACGGATCGATTGGAATCACGTATTGCCTTTCTGCTGACTGGTTAGCGCGCAACAAGATACGTTCACTGTTGCTTAGTACTCGTGACAATAAAATAAACTGAAACAAAATGTCTCTCAACGCACTTCCGTCTTTTTTATAAATCACTCGGTGCCCAGCTCTAATGGCTCATCTGAAACCTTGATGTCTTTTTTCCGGTGACAATTGACAATAACCATATAACAAGTACAGCGCGGAAACAGGCCTTCTCGGCCCTTCCAGTCCGTGCCGAACATTTATTTTCCCCTAGTCCCATCTACCTGCACAATAGGTGCAGGAGTTTCAAGCCAGCACTGCCATTCAATGTGATCATGGCTGATCATCCACAATCAGTACCCCGTTCCTGCCTTCTCCCCATATCCCCTGACTCCGCTATTTTTAAGAGCCCTGTCTAGCTCTCTCTTGAAAGCATACAGAGAACCTGCCTCCACCGCCCTCTGAGGCAGAGAATTCCACAGACTCACCACTCTCTGTGAGAAAAAGTGTTTCTTCGTCTCCATTCTAAATGGCTTACGCCTTATTCTGCGGCCCCTGGTTCTGCACTCCCCCTACATCGGGAACATGTTTCCTGCCTCTAGCGTGTCCAAGCCCTTAACAATCTTATATGTTTCAATGAGATCCCCTCTCATCCTTCTAAACTCCAGAGTGTACAAGCCCAGCTGCTCCATTCTCTCAGCATATGACAGTCCCGCCATCCCGGGAATTAACCTTGTAAACCTACGCTGCACTCCCTCAATAGCAAGAATGCCCTTCCTCAAATTAGGGGACCAAAACTGCACACAATACTCCAGGTGTGGTCTCACTAGGGCCCTGTACAACTGCAGACGGACCTCTTTGCTCCTATACTCGATTCCTCTTGTTATAAAGACCAACATGCCATTCGCTTTCTTCACTGCCTGCTGTACCTGCATGCTTACTTTCATAGACTGATGTACAAGGACCCCCAGATCCCGTTGTACTTCCCCTTTTCCCAAAGATGCAGATATTATTTTATCCATCAGTAGCAACCACTAGTTATATAAATGGTGCTGGACATATCTGACAATATACTGCCTTAAGTTGTACAAGCAACCTAGAATTATGGTCACTGGAGCTCTATAATAATAAGCCTCCTGCAGTCAACCTCAATCAGTTAATAAGTTATAGAAGCAGAATTAGGCCATTCAGCCCATCAAGTCTACTCCGCCATTGAAAAGCATGGCTGATCCATCTCTCCCTCTTAACCCCATTCTCCTGCCTTCTCCCCAAAACCCCCCGACACCCGTACTAATCAAGAACATCAAATCTAAGGTAGACACAAGATGCTGGAGTAACTCAGCGGGACAGGCAGCATCTCTGGAGAGAGGGAATGGGTGACGTTTCGGGTCGAGACCCTTCTTCAGTCTATCTATCTCCAATTTCTTCACAGCCATCTGTGGCAATGAATTCCACAGCTTCACCACCCTCTGGCTAAAGAAATTCCTCCTCCTTTCTAACGGTACGTCCTTTAATTCTGAGGCTATGGCCTCTGGTCCTAGACTCTCCAACTGGTGGAAACATCCTCTCCACATCCAATCGATCCAGGCCCTTCACCATTCGGTAAGTTTGAATGAGTATCCCCATCATCCTTCTAAACTCCAGCGAGTACAGGCCCAGTGCTATCAAACGCTCATCATTTGTTAACCCACTCATTCCTGGGATCATTCTCGTAAACCTCCTCTGGACCCTCTCCAGAACCAGCACATCCTTCCATCATCTTGCACAACCAGAGAGCAGTCCTGAACTACTATCTACCTCATTGGTGACCCTTGGACTATCCTTGATCGGACTTTACTGACTTTACCTTGCACCAAATGTTCTTCCCTTATTATGTATCCATACACTATAAACGGCTCGATTTTAATCATGTATTGTCTTTCCGCTGACAGGAACACACACAACAAAAGCTTTTCACTGTACCTCGGTACACGTGACAATAAACTAAACTGAAACTGCAAAAAAAGTTCAGCATAATATATTGAACTGTGTATGTGAGTGTGTGTGTGTGTATTTGTGAGCATGCGTGTGAGTGCGTGGATATAGAAACATAGACAATAGGTGCAGGAGTAGGCCATTCGGCCCTTCGAGCCTGCACCGCCACTCAATATGATCATGGCTGATCATGCAACTCAGTATCCCGTACCTGCCTTCTCTCCATACCCCCTGATCCCTTTAGCCACAAAAGCCACATCTAACGCCCTCTTAGATATAGCCAATGAACTGGCCTCAACTACCTTCTGTGGCAGAGAATTCCAGAGACTCACCACTCCCTGTGTGAAAAATGTTTTCCTCATCTCGGTCCTAAAGGAATTCCCCCTTATCCTTAGACTGTGACCCCTTGTCCTGGACTCCCCCAACATCGGGAACAATCTTCCTGCATCTAGCCTGTCCAACCCCTTAAGAATTTTGTACGTTTCTATAAGATCCCCCCTCAGTCTTCTAAATTCTAGCGAGTACAAGCCGAGTCTATCCAGTCTTTCCTCATATGAAAGTCCTGACATCCCAGGAATCAGTCTGGTGAACCTTCTCTGTACCCCCTCTATGGCAAGAATGTCTTTCCTCAGATTTGGAGACCAAAACTGTACGCAATACTCCAGGTGTGGTCTCACCAAAACCCTGTACAACTGCTGTAGAACCTCCCTGTTCCTAGACGCAAATCCTTTCGCTATGAATGCTAACATGCCATTTGCTTTCTTCACTGCCTGCTGCACCTGCATGCCTACTTTCAATCTTTTCTGAAGAAGGGTCTCGACCTGAAACGTCACCTATCTCCTTCGCTCCTTAGATGCTGCTGCACCCGCTGAGTTTCTCCAGCTTTTCGTGTAACCCTGGCTACTTTCAATGACTGGTGTACCATGACACCCAGGTCTCGTTGCATCTCCCCTTTTCCTCATTTGCCACCATTAAGATAATAGTCTACCCTCATGTTTTTGCCACCAAAGTGGATAACCTCACATTTATCCACATTATACTGCATCTGCCATGCATTTGCCCACTCACCCAGCCTATCCAAGTCACCTTGCAGCCTCCTAGCATCCTCCTCACACCTAACACTGCCCCCCAGCTTAGTGTCATCCGCAAACTTGGAGATGTTGCATTCAATTCCCTCATCCAAATCATTAATATATCCTGAACTTTTTTTCCTTTTAATACATATTCTGTTGTGCTGCTGCAAGTAAGAATTTCATTGTTCTATCTGGGACAAATGACAATAAAACACTCGTGATGTAGGGCCCAAAATGAATGGGCACACCATTCACTTCATGCAGTTAAAGGAATGCACTCCAAATGCAGGTACATGCACCAGTTATGTGATGGACTAACATTCCCTTTGAAAACAATCAAAACTGAATATATAATTATGGGAAAGAAATTGACATTTTAAAATAATTAGTCATAATTAGCAACCACTAGTTATATAAATGGTGCTGGACATATCTGACAATATACTGCCTTAAGTTGTACAAGCAACCTAGAATTATGGTCACTGGAGCTCTGTAATAATAAGCCTCCTGCAGTCAACCCCAATCAGTTAATAAGTTATAGAAGCAGAAAGCATAAACTGTGGCCCCTGGTTCTGGACTCCCATAACATCGGGAACTTGTTTCCTGCCTCCAGCGTGTCCAAACCCTTAATAATCTTATATGTTTCAATAAGATCCCCTCTCATCCTTCTAAACTCCAGAGTGTACAAGCCCAGCTGTTCCATTCTCTCAGCATATGACAGTCCAACCATCCCGGGAATTAACCTGGTAAACCTACGCTGCACTCCCACATAGCAAGAATGAATGGCCGATCTATCATTCCCTCTCCACCCCCGACACCACTGGACTCCGTGCGGTTTCCGCATATTCTTTACTTGACTGGGAATTGTTCTCATGCCCGGCAATAATGTTACTGGTCTGTACGCAAGAACAAATATCTCACTGCACCTTTGGTGCAAGCAGTAACAATAGAACCATTGAACCAGTGCACCAGCCTAAGGTCTAAGGATAGAAGCAAAGCTTTCCTATAACTAGCGTAAAGAGCCTGTCCTACCAGCATCCGACTCCATGCGATGAGCGCGATCAAACTAGAAGCGGGGGCCGCGCGGAGGTCGGGTGATCCCCTGTACAGGGCTGTTCCCACCACCATGCGGCAAGAGCGACCAAACCGGCAGCAAGGGCTGCGCGGAGGTCGGGTGAGTGGCGCAACGCGGCGCAAAGTGAGGCGAACTTGGAGCGAAGTCTTCAAGGTAAGTTCGCCAGGACAGAGAGGGATACACAGAGAGGGGCACAGAGGCACACACACACACAGGGCCACGGAGCCACACACATAGAGGGTCACGGAGGCATCTACAGAGAGGGTCACGGAGGCACGACGTCGAGGCGGTGTGTAATGCGTCGAGGTGACTGCGAGCCGACAAGCCGTTGCCGCGCGGAAGTTTTGAACATAGTCAGTTTTTCGGAGCCCCGCGTGATGTCGGGACGAACTCCGCACAATTCCGCACGGCTCCGGCGATCGAAGTGGGACCGGCCCCGCGACGCCGGACGGCTCAAGCGACCACGTTAGGTCGCGCTCATCGCATGGAGTTGCGTGCTGGTGGGACAGACAGGCCCTTAACATAATTTGAGGGTTTTATACCAACACAGAGACCTTTTGCCTTCAGGAATCGGGACCATGTAGTTAGCAGCAATTAGGCCAAGGATGAACAAGGTGCAGTAGCTGCTGTCTCCGTTCGGGTAAATAAGAGCAGTCTCGCAAGTTATTTCCTTTTTAGAAAATGGGAACAGTGTAAAGGGTTAAAGTCAGGCACATAACAAAATCCGCAGGCACACACAAGGGAGCACACAGCTAGCATCATGACCTTGAACAAAGTAGAGGCAGGCACGGATTTAGGTCAGAAGGTAGAGGCAACCGAGCATTATTCCGTTGGGACGACATGAAAAAAGGATGAATCTGCTGTGGAACGTTGCAATCGGAATTTCAAAAGGACCGCAAAGCGTTGGAGTAAGTCAGCGGGTCCGGGCAGCATCTCTGGAGAACAGGGAGGGAGGGGACCGTTCTTCAGACTGACCCCAAACGTCACCTTTCCATCCATCTTCTCCAGGCTGACCCGCTGGAGTACTCCGGCACTTTGCGTCTTTTTTCAGACGAAACAGCATCTGCGGTTCCTTGTTTTTTTTTTCCTTCCCAGTTGAATCAGTTTGTTACCGTTTGACTACAGGATGCCAGAAATGCAGAAATATTCCTTTTTTCCCCTTTGGTTTAGTGGAAACTACGAAAAACCCGTACTCTGAAAATTTAGTGAGTGATTTCGTGCTGAGTAATCTGAAATCATTTTAACGCACTGCATTTTGATTAAGGGACAGAATGACACATAGAAAAACATAGAAACATAGAAAAATAGGTGCAGGCGTAGGCCATTCGGCCCTTCGAGCCTGCACCGCCATTCAATGGGATCATGGCTGATCATCCAACTCAGTATCCCGTACCTGCCTTCTCTCCATACCCCCTGATCCCTTTAGCCACAAGTGCCACATCTAACGCCCTCTTAAATTTTGATTAAGGGACAGATTTTTAGGGGTAACATGAGGGGAGAATGTTGCCCGGGTTGCAGCAACTAAGTTACAGAGAAAGGTTGAACAAGTTAGGTCTTTATTCTTTGGAGCGCAGAAGCTTAAGGGGGGACTTGATTGAGGTCTTTAAAATGATGAAAGGGATAGACAGAGTTGACGTGGATAAGCTTTTCCCATTGAGGGTAGGGAAGATTCAAACAAGAGGGCATGACATGAGAATTAAGGGACAGAAGTTTAGGGGTAACATGAGGGGGAACTTCTTTACGCAGAGAGTGGTGGCTGTGTGGAATGATCTTCCTGCAGAAGTGGTGGAGGCAGGATCGATTTTAACATTTAAAAGTAAAGTGGATAGGTATATGGACGGGAAGGGAATGGAGGGGCATGGTCTGAGTGCAGGTAGATGGGACTAGGGGAAAATAAATGGTCGGCACGGACTGGAAGGGCCGAGAAGGCCTGTTTCCGTGCTGTAATTGTTATATGGTTAACTTATAAACACACTTTAAATTGCCGAATTTTAATTTGTTTTTTGTCTACGAGTCCTAAGTTTACGCTTGATTGGTCAGGTCGAACAGTGAAAGGCCTGGATAGAGTAGATATGGAGAGGATGTTTCCACTAGTGGGAGAGTCTGGGACCAGAGGCCACAGCCCCACAGTAAAAAGATGTCACTTTAGAAAGGATATGCGGAGGAAAACCTGTCTCAACTACCTCCTTCGGCAGCTCGTGCCATACGCCCGACACATAGAAACATAGAAAATAGGTGCAGGAGGAGGCCATTTGGCACCTCGGTGAGAAAAAACGTTTTCACCCAGAGAGTTGTGAATTTGTGGAATTCCCTGCCACAGAGGGCAGCGGAGGCCAAGTCACTGGATGGATTTAAGAGAGAGTTTTAGATAGAGCTCTAGGGGCTAGTGGAGTCAAGGGATATGGGGAGAAGGCAGGCACGGGTTATTGATTGGGGACGATCAGCCACGATCACAATGAATGGCGGTGCTGGCCCGAAGGGCCGAATGGCCTGCACCTATTTTCTATGTTTCGATGTAATAGCCCTGCACTGGACACGGGAAGGGAAAAGGAAAAGAGGGAGACCCAAATCCACCTGGCGTCGAAGTGTGGAGGAGGAAATTGAAACAATGGAGCTGACCTGGGGCAGAGTCCAGAAGCTAGCCCAGGACAGACAGGAGTGGAGGACCTCTGTTGCTGCCCCACATGTCAGGAGGCATCACAGGCAGTTAGTAAATGTACAAATTGTCCCTGGTACAT
>OY740785.1:112452863-112495363 GCA_963514005.1 Raja brachyura
AAAAATAGGAAAACAGACTATTATCTAAATGGTGGCCGATTAGGAAAAGGGGAGGTGCAGCGCGACCTGGGTGTCATGGTACACCAGTCATTGAAAGTAGGCATGCAGGTACAGCAGGCAGTGAAGAAAGCGAATGGTATGTTAGCTTTCATAGCAAAAGGATTTGAGTATAGGAGCAGGGAGGTTCTACTTCAGTTGTATAGGGTTTTGGTGAGACCACACCTGGAGTATCGCAGCCGGGCCGGAGTTCCGGAGCCCCGGCCGCAGGAGGCCCATCTGCCCCTGAAGTCCCGATGAGGTCTCCACCTGGGGCCTCATCGTGACTATCGGGGGGGGATATCAAGCGCGCCCTCGTAAAAATGTCCAGCTTAAAGGAGGTGCTGGACCACCAGTTGCCGCACAATTGGTGGTGGACTTGGCTCCGTACGCTCTGGGGCAGTGCAGCGTAGGTTCACCAGATTGATCCCTGGGATGGCAGGACTGTCATATGAGGAAAGATTGAAAAGGCTAGGGTGGAAATGCCAAAGTTTAGAGGGCTTTGCATTAGGGTGAGAGGGACAAAGCTTAAAGGAGATGTGCGGGGCATGTCTTTACACAGAGGGTGGTGGGTGCCGGGAACACATTGCCGTTAATGGCGGTGGAGGCAGATAGTGGTGTTTAAGACAGTTGTATTAGACACATGGATATGCAAGGAATGGAGGGATCTGGATCAAGTGCAGGCCGATGAGATTAGTTTGTCTTGACACCATGTTTGGAATGGGCATTGTGGGCCGAAGGGCCTGTGTCCGTGCTGTACTGTTCTCGCTTCTAATGAATGCGTCCCAACTCAAGTGCTGAGGAGGCCATTCGGCCCTTCGAGCCAGCACCGCCATTCATTGTGATCGTGGCTGATCGTCCCCAATCAATAACCCGTGCCTGCCTTCTCCCCATATCCCTTGACTCCACTAGCCCCTAGAGCTCTATCTAACTCTCTCTTAAATCCATCCAGTGACTTATTTTACATGTTTCTATAAAATCCCCCCCCTCATCCTTCTAAACTCCAGTGAATACAAGCCTAGTCTTTTCATGTATCTATACACTGTGAAAGGCACGATTGTAATCATGTATTGTCTTTCTGCTGACTGGATAGCACGCAACAAAAGCCTTTCACTACGAGCTTATCACACGTGACATAAAACTAAACTGGGTTCAAGATTCAAGGTCAGTTTATTGTCACGTACCAACAGTGAAATTTGAGCTACCATACAGCCATACTAAGTGAAAAGCAACAAGACACACACCCACATAAACTTCCACCACCGTGGATTCCACATTAACAAAACCACGTTATTATAAGAAAAAAAGACACAAACCTTAGAGAAGGTCGCCTAATTATAGGAAGGATGTCAACAAAATAGAGAGAGGTAGGGAATTGAGGAATGCTGTGGAACAGAGGGATCTGGGAATAACTGTGCATAGTTCCCTGAAGGTGGAATCGCATGTAGATAGGGTGGTAAAGAAAGCTTTTGGTGTGCTGGCCTTTATAAATCAGACCATTGAATATAGGAGTAGGGAAGTAATGTTAAAATTGTACAAGGCATTGGTGAGACCAATTCTGGAGTATGGTGTACAATTTTGGTCGCCTAATTATAGGAAGGATGTCAACAAAATAGAGAAAGTACAGAGGAGATTTACTGGAATGTTGCCTGGGTTCCAGCAACTAAGTTACACAGAAAGGTTGAACAAGTTAGGTCTTTATTCTTTGGAGCGCAGAAGGTTAAGGGGGGACTTGATTGAGGTCTTTAAAATGATGAAAGGGATAGACAGAGTTGACGTGGATAAGCTTTTCCCATTGAGGGTAGGGAAGATTCAAACAAGAGGGCATGACATGAGAATTAAGGGACAGAAGTTTAGGGGTAACATGAGGGGGAACTTCTTTACTCAGAGAGTGGTGGCTGTGTGGAATGATCTTCCAGCAGAAGTGGTGGAGGCAGGATCGATTTTAACATTTAAAAGTAGTGGATAGGTATATGGACGGGAAGGGAATGGAGGGGTATGGTCTGAGTGCAGGTAGATGGGACTAGGGGAAAATAAATGGTCGGCACGGACTGGAAGGGCCGAGAGGGCCTGTTTCCGTGTTGTAATTGTTATATGGTTATATGGTCTTTTCCCACTGCCGTCGGGCACTCGTGGTGATGCATGGTGAACACTTGGTGAGATTTGTAACTTGCCATCACAGCCCTTACTTACCACTTCATATTTAAGCTTACTCATGAAAAGCAGACAAGGTTTGCCACAGGACACGAGACCCAGTGAAAACTCATTGCTTCAAGGAAGGTAAAGAGAACGGAAACAACACTGACACCTGGATTAGTGAAAATGTTAAAAACTAATACAGTAAAGCCACATTTTATGATTTTCCATCTTATTATACATTATGTTTGGGCATAGTTGTATATACATGGTGTACATACCAAGCCACATTATAATAGTTCACAGCTTACCACACAAACGTAAATATAGTGTATGCGTGTAATTATATATATATATAGACTGTATACATCACCCTATGTACACATAGTACAGATCCAAGTATATATATGTAGGAAAGAACAGCAGATGCTGGTTTAAATCAAAGGTAGACACAAAATGTTGAAGTTAGCGGGACAGGCAGCATTTCTGCAGAGAAGGAATGGGTGACATTTCGGGTCGAGTCTGAAGAAAGGACTTAACCCGAAACGTCACCCATTCCTTCTCTCCAGGGATGCTGCCTGTCCCGCTGAGTTACGCCAGCATTTTGTGTCTACCTTCGAATGTATATATGCAGAGTGTATATAGAGTGGTGTGTGTGTGTGTGTCGGTGTATATTTGTAGTCACTCATATGCAGAACATATATCTATATACTTTCCATATTGAATATAGTTTAAATTAGATATTAGGTTCGGCAACTTGAGCGCCCTGGAGAGGAAATGACTACAAAAAGTAGTGAACACTGCCCAGTCCATCATCGGCTCTGACCTCCCTTCCATCGAGGGGATCTATCACAGTCGCTGCCTCAAAAAGGCTGGCAGCATCATCAAGGACCCACACCACCCTGGCCACACACTCATCTCCCTGCTACCTTTGGGTAGAAGGTACAGGAGCCTGAAGACTGCAACAACCCGGTTTAGGAATAGCTACTTCCCCACAGCCATCAGGCTATTAAACCTGGCTCGGAACTCTGAACATTAATATCCCTCCATCTGTTATTTGCACTTTATTAATTTATTAATTCATGTGTGTATTTATGTATAGAATTGTAGTCAATGCCTACTATGTTCTGTTGTGCTATGCAAAGAAAGATTTTCATTGTCCTGTCAGGGACACATGACAATAAGCTCTTTTGACTTTTGACTTTGACTTGACTTTGATATGACTCAAAATATGCAGCAACATGAGTGATTAATTGGTATATATTTAGAGAATATTTTAAATATATTTTAATTTATGTGTTTTATGCAAAATATTTCAGAACTGGGTATCTTGAATGCATTCAGTTCAGCAGGGTTTTAACTCAACACTCGGGGTTAACACCTACTTTGTCGCTTAGTGTTGGGTCGTTCAAGGAGTACAGCTTGTTGGTGATATCTTTGCCGATGAGGTACTTGAATACTTCGTGAAGAAATGATTCGGTTTCCAGGAAGAAAGTCAGTCTCTCCCTGGACCAGCACAGAAACCTGCAGTTGTCCTCAGCCACAACGGTCACCTAAGGAGACAGGAAAATATTATGTCTGCCCAGCACTGTGATGGCTACGAAGAAAAACTATCTTAACCTCACTTTAGTTCCGTTTAACATAGAAACATAGAAAATAGGTGCAGGAGGAGGCCATTCGGCCCTTCGAGCCAGCACCGCCATTCATTGTGATCATGGCTGATCGACCCCAATCAATAACCCGTGCCTGCCTTCTCCCCATATCCCTTGACTCCACCAGCCCCTAGAGCTCTATCTAACTCTATCTGGATCTTAAATCCATCCAGTGATTTGGCCTCCACTGCCCTCTGTGGCAGGGAATTCCATAAATTCACAACTCTCTGGGTGAAAAAGTTTTTTCTCACTGAGGTGAGAAATGAGCTAGAAACATAGAAAAATGGTGCAGGAGGAGGCCATTTGGCCCTTCGAGCCAGCACCGCTATTCATTGTGATCATGGCTAAGAGAGCTCTAACTAACTCTCTCTTAAATCCATCCAGTGATTTGGCTGGATTTGTTCTCACCTGAGTCTTAAATGACCTCCCCTTTATTTTAAGACTGTGGCCCCTGGTTCTGGACTCGCCCAACATTGGGAACATTTTTCCTGCTTCTAGCTTGTCCAGTCCTTTTATAATTTTATATGTTTCTATAAGATCCCCCCTTATCCTTCTAAACTCCAGTGAATAAAAGCCTTGTCCGACCTGATTCGGGTGGATTGAGGGGGTGTAAGGGTAAGGGCTTTAAGGGTCGCTTACATACTGTTGCACAATTATGTCCTGACTATCACTGTCTGTTATCATTGTATGTATGCAAATTGCTGTGAAATTCAAAGAAAAAGATTTAAATAATACAAGCCTAGTCTTTTTAATCTTTCCTCATATGACAGTCCCGCCATCCCAGGGATCAATCTCGTCAACCTACGCTGCACTGCCTCAATCACAAGGATGTTCTTCCTCAAATTAGGAGACCAAAACTGTACGCAATACTCTAGATGTGGTCTCACCAGAGCCCTATACAACTGCAGAAGAATTAAAAGTTTATTGTCACGTGTACCGAGTCGAGGTACAGTGAAAAGCTTTTGTTGGGTGCTAACTGGTCTGCGAAAAGACAACACATCATTATAATCGAAAGAGAGACACGCACACACACATCGCATTGGCGGGGGCCAGGGAAAGCGGGGGAGCACTGTCTGATATTCACACCCGCGATGAAGAGGAAGGAAAGACTGCTGCACAGTGTACGGTAAGTCCTTTAGAGAGCGAGGGGGGGAGAGAGGGGGGAGAGGACGGGGGAGAGGAGGGGGAGAGAAGGGGGAGGGGAGGAGGAGTGGAGACACTTTTAAGAAGTATAATAAAGTTTAGCGGGCATTTTACCTACCGTTTTGGTCGGTTTTCCCTGGTCCTGAAAACTTCAATTAGCCAGTTAAAATGCCCGGTCAGCGAAGGAGATTGCGTATGGCTGCCCTCGACTGCCTGTAACTAAATAGCGACCCCACTGCACTGCACTACGAGTCACAAAGAACCATGCCGACCACATTTTATTAGCGGAAAACTTTTCAACGTGCTGAAAATTTTTCCTGCTGCCTAGCTGAGGCCGCGACTATACGGGGACTTCCCTCGAGCGTGAAGGAGAGTTTCAGTGACCTCATAGGACCACGTGTCGACCATGCTGCGAGTTTGAGTCGAGGGCAAACTCGTCTAAACTCGCAGATTAGGTCGCCGCAGTGGGACAGCCCCTTAAGGGACTAAGGTTTAGTGCAAGGTGAAGCCAGCAAAGTCCGATCAAGGATAGTCCGAGGGTCACCAATGAGGGAAAGATAGATCAGCCATGATTTAATGGTGGAGCAGACTCAATGGGCCGAATGGCGTAATTCCTCTCCTATGTCTTACTTTAATTCAATGGCAACATCTATATTTCAGTTAGAGCATAGAACAGTATAGTACAGCAATTGGCCCACAATCTCTGGGCCAAACCTGTTGCCGAGGCAAATGCATATCTCCCTGCATATTATTCTGCATAGAATTTCGGGTGGTATGATGGTGCAGCGGTAGAGTTGCTGCCTCACATCGAATGCAGCGCCGGAGACCCGGGTGCGATCCCGACTACGGGCATTGTCTGTGCGGAGTTTGTACGTTCTCCCCGTGACCTGCGTGGGTTTTCTCCGAGATCTTCGGTTTCCTCCCACGCTCCAAAGACGTGCAGGTTTTCTAGGTTAATTGGCTTGGTAAATTGTCCCTAGGCCAGTGTTAATGTGCGGGGATCGGCGGTCGGCGCGGACCCAGTGGGCCGATGGGCCTGTTTCCGCGCTGTATCCCGAAAGCTAAACCTAACAATTAAATCCATATCCCTCAATCCCAGTGTATCCTTGTACCTAACCGGCACTAATATATCTGCCTCCACCACCCCCACCCTGGCAGTGTTCCCGGCACCGCCACCCTCTGTGTCAAAAACAGCGCCCCAAGCATCTCCTATAAACCCTGGCCCCTCTCATCTGAAAGCTGTGCTCTCCAGTATTGATCAGTAAGGTGTCTCTCATTTGTTTTCTCATTTCACACACCCTATACAGTAAACCCTCGCCACAACGGACCACTATCGAGCGGATTTTGGTTATATCGGACCATCCGGTTATATCTGAGGAAGGACATTCTTGCCCTAGAGGGGGTACAGAGAAGGTTCACCAGACTGATTACTGGGATGGCAGGACTTCCATATGAAGAAAGATTGGATAGACTCGGCTTGTATTCGCTAGAATTTAGAAGATTGGGGGGGGGATCTCATAGAAACGTACAAAATTCTTAAGGGGTTGGACAGGCTTGATGCAGGAAGATTGTTCCCGATGTTGGGGAAGTCCAGGACAAGGGGTCACAGCTTAAGAATAAGGTGAAAGTCTTTTAGGACCGAGATGAGAAAATCATTTTTCACACAGAGAGTGGTGAATCTGTGGAATTCTCTGCTACAGAAGGTAGTTGAGGCCAGTTCATTGGCTATATTTAAGAGGGAGTTAGATGTGGCCCTTGTGGCTAAACGGATCAGGGGGTATGGAGAGAAGGCAGGTACGGGATACTGAGTTGGATGATCAGCCATGATCACATTGAATGGCGGTGCAGGCTCGAAGGGCCGAATGGCCTATTCCTGTACCTATTGTCTATGTTTCTATACTACGCACAAAGGGTGGTGGGTGTATGGGATGAGCTGCCGGAGGAGGTAGTTGAGGCTGGGACCTATCCACAGGACAGGTTTGGAGAGATATGGAGTGTAGATGGGACATGGAGTGTAGATGGGACATGTTGGTCAGTGTGGGCAAGTTGGGCCAAAGACCTGTTTCCACTCTGTGCCATTCTATAGTTATCACTATCCTACACACTAGGGGAAATTTACAACTAATGTACAAAGCTGCACGTTTTTGGAATGTGGGAGGAAACCGGAGCACCCGGAGAAAACCCACGTGGTCACAGGGAGAACGTACAAACTCCGTACAGACAGCACCCGTAGTCAGGATGGAACCCGGGTCTCTGCAGCTGTATGGTGGCAACTCTACCGCTGCGCCATCGTGCCACCCTAGAGCCAAACCAGTGCCCCCTTCCTTCTGTACCCTGCATCGGATCCCAGGGCACCCAACAGTGGTGCCCTGGGATCATATTGTTTCACACTCTGACTAGAATGAAACATACCCAAAGGAACAAAAAGACATGATAACAAGCCTGCAACTGTTTCTTCAGAGATAAAAGCATCATTTCCACCAGCAGTTGAAATTAGAATTATAAAGGGCCTGTCCCACTTGGCGAGTATTCCGGCGACTGCCGGCATCATTGACTGACGTATCAGGCCACCGAGAAATACGCGGCGTGATGGCGTATGAGGCGGCGGTGCTGGGGCGTGATGGCGTATGAGGCGGCGGTGCTGGGGCGTGATGGCGTATGAGGTGGCGGTGCTGGGGCGTGATGACGTATGAGGCGGCGGTGCTGGGGCGTGATGGCGTATTGATGCACGGTGCTGGGGCGTGATGGCGTATGACGCGGCAGTGCTGGGGCGTGATGACATATGAGGCGGCGGTGCTGGGGCGTGATGGCATATGACGCGGCGGTGCTGGGGCGTGATAGCGTATGAGGTGGCGGTGCTGGGGCGTGATGGCGTATGACGCGGCGGTGCTGGGGCGTGATGGCGTATGACGCGGCGGTGCAGGGGCGTGACGGCGTATGAGGCGGCAGTGCTGGGGCGTGACGGCGTATGAGGCGGCGGTGCTGGGGCGTGATGGCGTATGAGGCGGCGGTGCTGGGGCGTGATGGCGTATGAGGCGGCGGTGCTGGGGCGTGATGGCGTATGAGGCGGCGGTGCTGGGGCGTGATGGCGTACGAGGCGGCGGTGCTGGGGCGTGATGGCGTATGAGGCGGCGGAGCTGAGGCGTGATGGCGTATGAGGCGGCGGTGCTGAGGCGTGATGGCGTATGACGCGCAGTGCTGGGGTGTGATGGCGTATGACACGGCGGTGCTGGGGCGTGACGGCGTATGAGGCGGCGGTGCTGGGGCGTGATGGCGTATGAGGCGGCGGTGCTGGGGCGTGATGGCGTATGAGGTGGCGGTGCTGGGGCGTGATGACGTATGAGGCGGCGGTGCTGGGGCGTGATGGCGTATTGACGCACGGTGCTGGGGCGTGATGGCGTATGAGGCGGCGGTGCTGGGGCGTGATGGCGTATGAGGCGGCGGTGCTGGGGTGTGACGGAGTATTGACGCACGGTGCTGGGGCGTGACGGCGTATGAGGCGGCGGTGCTGGGGCGTTATGGCGTATGAGGCGGCGGTGCTGGGGCGTGATAGCGTATGACACACGGCGGTGCTGGGGCGTGATGGCGTATGAGGCGGCGGTGCTGGGGCGTGATGGCGTATGAGGTGGCGGTGCTGGGGCGTGATGGCGTATGAGGCGGCGGTGCTGAGGCGTGATGACGTATGACGCGCGGTGCTGGGGCGGAACGGCGTATGACGCGGCGGTGCTGGGGCGTGATGACGTATGACGCGGCGGTACTGGGGCGTGATGACGTATGACGCGCGATGCTGGGGCGTGATGGCGTATGAGGCGGCGGTGCTGGGGCGTGATGGCGTATGAGGCGGCGGTGCTGGGGCGTGACGGCGTATGAGGCGGCGGTGCTGGGGCGTGATGGCGTATGAGGCGGCGGTGCTGGGGCGTGATGACGTATGAGGCGGCGGTGCTGGGGCGTGATGGCGTATGAGGCGGCGGTGCTGGGGCGTGATGGCGTATGAGGCGGCGGTGCTGGGGCGTGATGGCGTATGAGGCGGCGGTGCTGGGGCGTGATGGCGTATGAGGCGGCGGTGCTGGGGCGTGACGGCGTATGAGGCAGCGGTGCTGGGGCGTGATGGCGTATGAGGCGGCAGTGTTGGGGCGTGACGGCGTATGAGGCGGCGGTGCTGGGGCGTGAAGGCATGTGAGGCGGTGGTGCTAGCGCGTGATGACGTAAGAGGCGGTGGTGTTGGGGCGTGATGGCGTATGAGGCGGCGGTGCTGGGGCGTGACGGCGTATGAGGCGGTGGTGCTGGGGCGTGATGACGTATGAGGCGGCGGTGCTGGGGCGTGATGACGTATGAGGCGGCGGTGCTGGGGCGTGATGGCGTATGACGCGCGGTGCTGGGGCGGAGCGGCGTATGAGGCGGCGGTGCTGGGGCGTGATGGCGTATGACGCGCGGTGCTGGGGCGTGATGGCGTATGACGCGGCGGTGCTGGGGCGTGATGACGTATGAGGCGGCGGTGCTGGGGCGTGATGGCGTATGAGGCGGCGGTGCTGGGGCGTGACGGCGTATGAGGCGGCGGTGCTGGGGCGTGAAGGCGTATGAGACGTGCAGTGTTTTTTCAAGTGCCGCAACATTTTTTTTTGAAATTATTCAACATCTTTTGGCGACACTGATATGATGCCGGCAGTCGTCGGGTGGGACTGGCCCTTTAACTTTGCTGCAAATGACTACTCTACCTGGAACTTCTCTCCTTTGTTGAGCTGGGTCGATCGGAATTCCGGCGAGTCGATGAAGGCAGTGGGGTATATGTTGTGCAGAAAGTGGCCCCGGTACGAGACTTTCATCCTGTCAAATCAAAGAGCTGCTTTAAGTACATTCTCCAAGGGCAATCTATCAAGCGGCAGAGTTGCTGCCTTACAGCGCCAGAGACTCGGGTTCACTCCTGACCATGGGTGCTGCCTGTACGGAGTTTGCGCGTTCTCCTCATGGATTTTCTCCGGGTGCTCCCGTTTACTCCCACACTCCAAAGACGTGCGGGTTTGTAGGTTAATTGGCTCGGTGTAAATGTAAATTGTCCCTAGTTGTGTGTAGGATAGTGTTAATGTGCTGGTCGGCTCGGATTCGATGGGCCGAAGGACCTGTTTCCGCGCTGGATCTCTAAATTAAAAAAATCAAAGATACAAAGATCAAAGGACAAAGGGAATAACGTTTAGTGCCAGATAATGTCCAGTTAAGTCCGATTAAAGATAGTCCGTGGCTCTCCAGTGAGGTTGATGACTGGTCAGGAGTTGGTGATAGGATTGGCACAAACATTGTGGGCTGAAGGGCCTGTTCCTGTGATGCACTGTTCTACCATCTATTGGATGATCCTCGGGATCTAAGGTCATATGTGATGGGAGCAGGATTAGGCCATTCGGCCCATCAAACCATGCAGTAGCACAGCATGGTAACAAATCTTTCCTCCGTGACTTATACAGCCTCCTCAAGGCTGGTCAGCCAAATCGTAGTGCTGTTTATATAGACAGTAGCAATCAAAGGACTGTGGACGGCACGGTGGCGCAACGGTAGAGTTGCTGCCTCACAGCGCCAGAGACCCGGGTTCGATCCTGACTGCGGGCACTGTCTGCACGGAGTTTGCACGTTCTCCCTGTGACCTGCGTGGGTTTTCTCCGGGTGCTCCGCCTGCCTACCACACTCCAATGACGTACATGTTTGAGGGCTAATGGACGTGGGGAGAATGTTTCCAATAGTGGGAGAGTCTAGGAACAGAGGGCACAGCCTCAGAATTAAAGGACGTTCCTTTAGGGAAGCAGGCGAGGAGGAATTTCTTTAGTCAGAGGGTGGTGAATCTGTGGAATTCACTGCCACAGACGGCTGTGGAGGCAGAGATAGGTAGATTCTTGTGTTAAAGAAGGAACTGCAGATGCTGGAGAATCGAGGGTTACACAAAAAGCTGGAGAAACTGAGCGGGTGCAGCAGCATCTAAGGAGCGAAGGAGATAGGCGACGTTTCGGGTCGAGACTGAAGAAGGGTCTTGACCCGAAACGTCGCCTATCTCCTTCACTCCCTAGATGCTGCTGCACCCGCTCAGTTTCTCCAGCTTTTTGTGTAACCCTAGGTAGATTCTTGATTAGTACGGGAGTCAGGGGTTATGGGGAGAAGGCAGAATGGGGTTAGGAGGGAGGGATACATCAGCCATGATTGAGTGGCGGAGTAGACTTAGAAACATAGAAATTAGGTGCAGGAGTAGGCCATTCGGCCCTTCGAGCCTGCAACGCCATTCAATATGATCATGGCTGATCACTTGATGGGCTGAATGGCTCCTATCACTTCTGAACTTCTGAACTAATTGGCATTGTAAAGATTGTAAATTGCCCGTAGCGTGTGTGGGATAGTGTTAGTGTGCGGGGATCGCTGGTCGGCGCGGACTCGGTGGGCCGAAGGGCCCGTTTCCGCGCTGTATCTCTAAACTAATCTAAGCTCATCGCCCTATCCATGCGGGTGAAGAACAAACGCACGTCACGTCTCACATTCTTTCAAGCGCCTTCTGTGGATTCTCTGCAATTGGTCTGCCCGTTGCTTTCTGCCCAAATATGGGAAGCAATGAAATGGAACAGAGCCAAGCAGATTATAAATAACAGCCATTTCCCCCCACAAGGAATCCTTCGGCAGTCTTCTGATGACTTCGACACAGCACCAGATAAAACATCTCAGCTTCTCACTGTGAGAACACAGACCGGGAACGTAGAACACTTCAGCACAGGCAGGGGCCCTTCGGCCCATAATGGTTGTGCTGGACATGGTGCCAAGTTACGTGCAGGAAGGAACTGCAGATGCTGGTTTAAACTGGAGATAGACACAAAGAGCTGGAGTAAAGGGCCTGTCCCACTTTCACGGCCTAATTCACGACCTCTGCCGAGTTTGCCCTTGAATCGTGCACGCAGAATGGTCATCGCGAGGTCGTAGGTCGGTCGTGATGCTAGTCGTACGTACTCATGGCATCAAGTAGGTCAAAAATGTCCATGAGTCGTGAATTCGGTCGTGAAAGTAGGACAGTGCTTTAACTCAACGGGTCAGGCAGCATCTCTGGACAGAAGGAATGGGTGATGTTTCATAAACTAGAATGTTGCCTGGGTTCCAGCAACTAAGTTACAGAGAAAGGTTGAACAAGTTAGGTCTTTATTCTTTGGGGCGCAGAAGGTTAAGGGGGGACTTGATTGAGGTCTTTAAAATGATGAAAGGGATAGACAGAGTTGACGTGGATAAGCTTTTCCCATTGAGGGTAGGGAAGATTCAAACACGAGGGCATGACATGAGAATTAAGGGACAGAAGTTTAGGGGTAACATGAGGGGGAACTTCTTTACTCAGAGAGTGGTGGCTGTGTGGAATGATCTTCCTGCAGAAGTGGTGGAGGCAGGATCGATTTTAACATTTAAAAGTAAAGTGGATAGGTATATGGACGGGAAGGGAATGGAGGGGTATGGTCTGAGTGCAGGTAGATGGGACTAGGGGAAAATAAATGGCCGTCACGGACTGGAAGGGCCGAGAAGGCCCGTTTCCGTGCTGTAATTGTTCTATGGTTGTATGGTTATATGGTTAAATGATAAATTCTGCATCTATAACATATAAGATTATTAAGGGTTTGGACACGCTAGAGGCAGGAAACATGTTCCTGATGTTGGGGGTGTCCAGAACCAGGGGCCACAGTTTAAGAATAAGGGGTAAGCCATTTAGAACGGAGACGAGGAAACACTTTTTCTCACAGTGAGTGGTGAGTCTGTGGAATTATCTGCCTCAGAGGGCGGTGGAGGCAGGTTCTCTGGATGCTTTCAAGAGAGAGCTAGATAAGGTTCTTAAAAATAGCGGAGTCAGGGGATATGGGGAGAAGGCAGGAACGGGGTACTGATTGGGGATGATCAGCCATGATCACATTGAATGGCGGTGCTGGCTGGAAGGGCCGAATGGCCTGCTCCTGCTCCTGTTGTCTATTGTCTATAACATGATCATATGACATGCATAAAAGTCTAGATGATAAAGGGAACAGGCCATTGTTAGCTGTGGGCTAGGTGAAAATGAGTTACAGACAATGAGACTCAACAGGACGACTGTGGACTTACTTTCCCTTGAGCAGGATACTAAGCCGGTCATCAACAGACGTCTTATCTTCCGCGGCGTAGGTCTGGTCCTTGGCAAGGGTCATGATGCTACAGAACTGCCCTGTGAGTCTTTGGAACAAGTCAGGAGGAACATGAAGAGGCTCAAACATTCTCCGGTACAGCGCCTTGAGCTCCTTGTCAAGCTTTATCTGCAAGGAGATAATATGATGGTTAAAATATGATTAGACTGCTTCAGAAGGTCGACACAAAGTGGTGGAGTTACTCAGCGGGTCAGGCAGCATCTGTGGGGAACATGGATAGGCGACGTTTCACAGAGTGCTGGAGTAACTCAGCGGGTCAGGCAGCATCTGTGGAGAACATGGATAGGTGACGTTTCACAGAGTGCTGGAGTAACTCAGCGGGTCAGGCAGCATCTGTGGAGAACATGGATAGGCGACGTTTCACAGAGTGCTGGAGTAACTCAGCGGGTCAGGCAGCATCTGTGGAGAACATGGATAGGTGATGTTTCACAGAGTGCTGGAGTAACTCAGCGGGTCAGGCAGCATCTGTGGAGAACATGGATAGGTGACGTTTCACAGAGTGCTGGAGTAACTCAGCGGGTCAGGCAGCATCTGTGGAGAACATGGATAGGTGACGTTTCACAGAGTGCTGGAGTAACTCAGCGGGTCAGGCAGCATCTGTGGAGAACATGGATAGGTGACGTTTCACAGAGTGCTGGAGTAACTCAGCGGGTCAGGCAGCATCTGTGGAGAACATGGATAGGCGACGTTTCACAGAGTGCTGGAGTAACTCAGCGGGTCAGGCAGCATCTGTGGAGAACATGGATAGGTGATGTTTCACAGAGTGCTGGAGTAACTCAGCGGGTCAGGCAGCATCTGTGGAGAACATGGATAGGTGACGTTTCGGGTCGGGACTCCTGTACAGCCTTGAAGGTGGTGGTTTAGGTTCAGGTTTATTATTGTCACTTGTACTGAGATAGAAACATAGAAACATAGAAATTAGGTGCAGGAGTAGGCCATTCGGCCCTTCGAGCCTGCACCGCCATTCAATATGATCATGGCTGATCATCCAACTCAGTATCCCGTGCCTGCCTTCTCTCCATACCCTCTGATCCCCTTAGCCACAAGGGCCACATCTAACTCCCTCTTAAATATAGCCAATGAACTGGCCTCAACGACCCTCTGTGGCAGAGAGTTCCAGAGACCCACCACTCTCTGTGTGAAAAAAGTCTTTCTCATCTCGGTCCTAAAGGATTTCCCCCTTATCCTTAAGCTGTGACCCCTTGTCCTGGACCTCCCCAACATCGGGAACAATCTTCCTGCATCTAGCCTGTCCAACCCCTTAAGAATGTTGTAAATTTCTATAAGATCCCCTCTCAATCTCCTAAATTCTAGAGAGTATAAACCGAGTCTATCCAGTCTTTCTTCGTAAGACAGTCCTGACATCCCAGGAATCAGTCTGGTGAACCTTCTCTGCACTCCCTCTATGGCAATAATGTCCTTACTCAGATTTGGAAGTCCTCTAGTCCTTGACAATTCCACCTTGAGCAAAAGGTTCTGACTGTCTATCCTATCTATGCCTTCCCATAGTCCTTCCTCAGATTTTGAGACCAGAACTGTACGCAATACAGTTTCAATACAGTACGTAATATGTTTCAATAAGATCCCCTCTCATCCTTCTAAACTCCAGAGTGTACATGTTCAATCTCTTTTTTAATATAGCTGGTCCAAGGATGTCCTTTTTCCCCAGATTTCTCGGCTGAGCATCACAAACAGGGAAGATTGAGACGGCCCCCCTAAGTACATTTGAAAGGTTGGAAACAGTTCCCCATCCCCACTGGTAAAACCCAGTGGCAACACTTAGTTGTGTTGCTGAGGCTCTTGAAGTGGACAGCATTCCGTAACCCTGTGTAAACATCCCAACACCATAAGTCGATGATGCCAGTCCCTAATATAGGCACAAATTATATATAAGAAATGACAGGTACGTCAGTCAGCTGTTCAAGAATAGAATGATAGAATTGTGTTGAACAAACGGTGGCGCAACGGTAGAGTTGCTGCCTCACAGCGCCAGAGACCCGGGTTCCATCCCGACCGCGGGCGCTGCCTATACGGAGGTTGCACCTTCTCCCCGTGACCTGCGCGGGTTTTCTCCGGGATCTTCGGTTTCCTCCCACACTCCAAAGCCGTGGCGGTTTAGTGGGTTAATTGGCGTGGTATAAATGTAAAAAAATTGTCCCTGGAGCGTGTAGGATAGTGTTAGTGTGCGGGGATCGCTGGTCGGCGCGGACTCGGTGGGCCGAAGGGCCTGTTTCTGTGCTGTACCTCTAAACTAAACTACACCAATCTGAAGAAGGGTCTCGACCCGAAACGTCGCCTATCTCCTTCGCTCCTTAGATGCTGCTGCACCCGCTGAGTTTCTCCAGCTTTTTGTGTACACCAATCACCGTGATTGGGAGTGGTCTCGTTGGGCTGAATGGCCTGTTTCCATGTGCAAACTTTAGTATAGTTTATCGTCACGCATACTGACGTACGGTGAAAAGCTTTTTGTCGCGTGCTAACCAGTCAGCGGAAAGACAATACATGATTACAATCGAGCCGTCCACAGTGCACAGATACATGGTAAGGGAATAACGTTTAGTGCAGGAAAAAGGTCGGTAAAGTTAGTCAGAGGATCTCCAATTAGGTGGATGGTTGGTGAGTTCCGGCAGGATGGTTCAGTTGCCTGATAACAGCTGGGGAAGAAACCGTCCCCGAATCTGGAGGTGTGCGTTTTCACACTTCTGTACCTCTTGCCCGAAGGGAGAGGGGAGAAGAGGGAGCGGCCTCGTCCTCGATGATGCTGCTGGCCTCGCCGATAAATGGAATCAATGGAAGGGAGGTTGGTTCGTGTGATGGTCTGGGCTGCGTCCACAATTCCCTGCAGTTTCCTGTGCGGTCTTGGATGGAGCTGTTCCCAGACCGTGCGGTCATGCATCCCGATAAAATGCTTTCCGTGGCGCATCTGTAGAACTCGGTGAGAGTTCTTGGTTAACCCTCCAATATGGGTGGACCCGGCCATACCCATAAGTAAGCCAACAAGAGGGACAATCTTTGCATTGGGTGAAAGTGAACAAGAAGCTGCATTTAATTAATGTGTAGGAAAGAACTGCAGATGCTGGTTTAAATCGAAGGTAGACACAAAATGCTGGAGTAACTCAGCGGGTGAGGCAGCATCTCTGGAGAGAAGGAATGGGCGACGTTTCGGGTCGAGACCCTTCTTCAGACTGATGACACGGGAGGGGGCGGGACAAAGATAGAATGTAGTCGGAGACAGTAAGACTAGTGGGAAAACTGGGATGGGGAAGGGGAGAGAGGGAAAGCAAGGAAGATCTGAAGTTTAACTAAATCTAATTAAAGGTTAATTCCCGGGATGGCGGGACTGTCATATGCTGAGAGAATGGAGCGGCTGGGCTAGTATATTCTGGAGTTTAGAAGGATGAGAGGGGATCCCATTGAAACATAAAAGATTATTAAGGGTTTGGACACGCTAGAGGCAGGAAACATGTTCCCGATGTTGGGGGAGTCCAGAACCAGGGGCCACAGTTTAAGAATAAGGGGTAAGCCATTTTATTGGTGTGCTGGCCTTTATAAATCAGAGCACTGAATATAGGAGTAGGGAAGTAATGTTAAAATTGTACAAGGTATTGGTGAGACCCATTCTGGAGTATGGTGTACAATTTTGGTCGCCTAATTATAGGAAGGATGTCAACAAAATAGAGAGAGTACAGAGGAAATTTACTAGAATGTTGCCTGGGTTCCAGCAACTAAGTTACAGAGAAAGGTTGAACAAGTTGGGTCTTTATTCTTTGGAGCGCAGAAGGTTAAGGGGGGACTTGATTGAGGTCTTTAAAATGATGAAAGGGATAGACACAGTTGACGTGGATAAGCTTTTCCCATTGAGGGTAGGGAAGATTCAAACAAGAGGACATGACATGAGAATTAAGGGACAGAAGTTTAGGGGTAACATGAGTGGGAACTTCTTTACTCAGAGAGTGGTGGCTGTGTGGAATGATCTTCCAGCAGAAGTGGTGGAGGCAGGATCGATTTTAACATTTAAAAGTAAAGTGGATGGGTATATGGACGGGAAGGGAATGGAGGGGTATGGTCTGAGTGCAGGTAGATGGGACTAGGGGAAAATAAATGGTCGGCATGGACTGGAAGGGCCGAGAAGGCCTGTTTCCGTGCTGTAATTGTTATTTAGGACGGAAACGAGGAAACACTTTTTCTCACAGAGAGTTGTGAGTCTGTGGAATTCTCTGCCTCAGAGGGCAGTGGAGGCCGGTTCTCTGGATACTTTCAAGAGAGAGCTGGATAGGGCTCTTAAAGATAGCGGAGTCTGGGGATATGCGTAGAAGGCAGGAACAGGGTACAGATTGTGGATGATCAGCCATGATCACATTGAATGGCGGTGCTGGCTCGAAGGGCCGAATGGCCTACTCCTGCACCTATTGTCTATTGACTATCTATACTTACAGGTAGAGACAAGATGCTGTAGAAACTCAACGGGTGAGGCAGCATCTATGGAGAGAAGGAATGGGCGACGTTTCGGGTCGAGACCCTTCTTCAGACTGATGTCCTTTGGAGGGGGTGGGACGGAGAAAGAAAGTGTGCGTAGACAGTGGGACTAGTGGGAGGACTGGGAAGGGGGAGGGGAAGGGGGGAGAGAGAGAGAGAGCCAGGGTCACCTTGCTTACTTACAGGTCTCCGTTTGTATACCAGGTAGATAAAATGCATCATGTTGAGCATAAGGAACAGGGAGTTCCAGATTAAGATGTCCAAAGCACATCGGTACAGTGCTGCCCAGGCAATGAAGAGTGCACAACCTGTGAACAGAAAAGGCAAGTGCCGTCAACTTAAAATTGACACAAGATATGTGCCACAAAACGACGAGAGAGAGAGAACAGCACGTTGGCGCAGCGGTAGAGTGGCCGCATTGCAGCACCGGAGACCCGGGTTCCATCCTGACTACGGATGCTTGTGCATTCTTCCCGCGACCTCGTGACATTTTTTCCCAGATCTTCCGTTTCCTTCCACACGCCAAAGACACACAAGCTTTGTGGGTCAATTGGTTTTAATATAAATGTAAATTGTCCCTAGTTTGTGTCGGATAGTGTTAGTGTGCGGGGATCGCGGGTCGGTGCCCACTTGGTGGGCCGAAGGGCCTTCCATCACACTGTGAAACGTTGATTCCGCTGAGTGGTGGATGCTCACCTTAAACTCTATGGTGTATTGTGTTCAAGGTTAATTCCCGGGATGGCGGGACTGTCATATGGTGAGAGAATGGAGTGGCTGGGCTTGTGCACTCTGGAGTTTAGAAGGATGAGAGGATATCTCATTGAAACATATAAGATTGTTAAGGGTTACACAAAAGGCTGGAGAAACTCAGCGGGTGCAGCAGCATCTAAGGAGTGAAGGAGATAGGCGACGTTTCGGGTCGAGACCTTCAGACTCAGACTTCAGTCTGAAGAAGGGTCTCGACCCGAAACGTCGCCTATAAGAGTCTGAAGAAGGGTCTCAACCTGAAACGTCGCCTGTAAGAGTCTGACGAAGGGTCTCGACCCAAAACGTCGCCTATCTCCTTCGCTCCTTAGATGCTGTTGCACCCGCTGAGTTTCTCCAGCCTTTTGTGTACCCTCGATTCTCCAGCATCTGCAGTTCCTTCTTTAAGATTGTTAAAGGTTTGGACACGCTAGAGGCAGGAAACATGTTCCCGATGTTGGGGGGAGTCCAGAACCAGGGGCCACAGTTTATGAATAAGGGGTAAGCCATTTAGAACGGAGACGAGGAAACACTTTTTCTCACAGAGAGTGGTGAGTCTGTGGAATTCTCTGCCTCAGAGGGCGGTGGAGGCAGGTTCTCTGGATGCTTTCAAGAGAGAGCTGGATAGGGCTCTTAAAAATAGCGGAGTCAGGGGATATGGGGAGAAGGCAGGAACGGGGTACTGATTGGGGATGATCAGCCATGATCACATTGAATGGCGGTGCTGGATCGAAGGGCCAAATGTCCTACTCCTGCACCTATTGTCTGTTAGCTATTGTATTGTGTTAACAAGTTGTCCGACAACTTTAGGCTGTGCACGCCACACACAAGAAGTGTATTGTGTTATTTTTATTCATGTGGCTCAGGGCCGTCTTAATGCATGTGCACGCTGGGCAGTTGCCCGGGGCCCTAAGAACGTAGGGGCCCCATGCTAATCTATGTATTGTAGAATGTTATTGTAGAACATGAAAACGGAGAAGAACATCGCAAGTGCATGACGTTATATTTATTTTGGCGTAAAGAAACTAGAAGTGCGGGGCCCCAGTGCACTGCTTTGCCCGGGGGCCTCTAGCGCTGTTAAGATGGCCCTGGTGTGGCAACTCAAATTAGACAGTGCCAATTGGTGCCTGTGATAATAAATGTGAACTGGAACTTGACACTAAAGGGCCTGTCCCACCAGCATGCAACTCTATGCGATGAGCGCGACCTAACGTGGTCGCTTGAGCCGTCTGGCGTCGCGGGGCCGGTCCCACTTCGATCGCAGGAGCCGTGCGGAATTGTGCGGAGTTCGTCCCGACATCGCGCGGGGCTCCGAAAAACTGACTGTGTTCAAAAATGCCGCGCGGCAACGGCTTGTCGGCTCGCAGTCGCCTCGACCCATTACACACCGCCCCGACATCGTGCCTCCGTGAACCTATCTGTAGGTGCCTCCGTGACCCTTCTATGTGCGTGGCTCCGTGGCCCTCTGTGTGTGTGTGTGTGTCTCTGTGCCCCTTTCTGTGTGTCCCTCTCTGTCCTGGCGAACTTACCTTTAAGACTTCGCTCCAAGTTCGCCTCACTTTGCGCCGCGTTGCGCCACTCACCCGACCTCTGCGCGGCCCTCGCTGCCAGTTTGGTCGCGCTTGCCGCATGCAGGCGCATGCTGGTGGGAACGGCCCTGTACAGGGGATCACCCGACCTCCGCGTGGCCCCCGCTTCTAGTTTGATCGCTCACCGCATGGAGTCGGATGCTGGTAGGACATGCCCTTAAGGATCTCTCAGTCTGGTATGGCCGTTGCTCTGCTTCTGACCACTGGGCCCTACAGAGAGTGGTGAGGACAGCGGAGAAGATCACCAGATCACCCCAGGCAGCAATCCAGGACTTATACCCATCTCGCTGTCGCAAGAGAGCAACCAATATCATCAAAGACATCACCCATCCACACAAACTGTTCACTCTCCTTCCATCCGGCAAGCGCTACCGCAGCACGCGGTGCAACACCACCAGATTCAAAAACAGCTTTTCCCCTCAGGCCATCAGACTACTCAACTCACTCAAGAAAATTCCATGAACATTCCACAAACAAAGACCAACTGACTGTCAAATAACTTTAACTCAATGTCTGCAGGATGCTATTTGCACTTTTCTATATTGTACCTTTTATTATTGCACTTTAATAACATACCTCAAAATGGTACTAGACTCTGGCACACTGTGAATTTTTTTATATAATGTCTATTTTTAATGGTATCTTTTTTAATGGTATTTTTATGGGGGGCTATGGGGTGCTGTACTGCCAGCAGCCTCTGCCTGCAGCCCGTTTGTTTTTCCATCGTTTTTTTAATTTTTAGTCAGTTTAAATTTGTTTTTGGGGAGTCTTTAACTTTTCTATGTGGGGGAGGGGGGCAGGGTAAGGGGGAAACTAACTCCCAGTCGCTTCCTGGCGGGGATGCGACTATTTCTCCGAGTCGCGTCCTCGCCCCCCACCTCGCGGCCTACCTCCCGTATTGGAGCGACCTTTCCTGCCGGGAACCGGGTATATTGGCTGTCTGTGTTATAATTAAATATTACTTGCACATTTGGAGTATGGGGAAACGTAATTTCAATCCTCTGTGTAACTACTTGTTGCATTACTTGAATTGACAATAAAGCTTACTTTGACTACTTTGACTAGAATATAACAAAAGCAACCAACTATTTCAGATGATGTGATTATAGAAATTCTTATTGCATTCTTTCTCTCATCAATGGTAATTAAATATTAATAATATTACGCACAATAATCTCATTTATGCGTTGGGCAGCACAGTGGCGCAGTGGTTTAGAGTAGCTGCCACACAATGCCAGTGACCCGGGCTCAATCCCAACTTCCAGTGCTGTCTGTGTGGAGTTTGCAAGTTCTCCCTGTGAACTCCGGGTGCTCCGGTTTCCACCCACGTTCCAAAGACGTGCAGGTTTGTAGGTAAATTTGTAGGTCAACAAAATAGAGAGAGTACAGAGGAGGTTTACTAGAATGTTGCCTGGGTTCCAGCAACTAAGTTACAGAGAAAGATTGAACAAGTTGAACATGGTAAATGGTAGGGAATTGAGTGATGCTGTGGAACAGAGGGATCTAGGAATAACTGTGCATAGTTCCCTGAAGGTGGAATCGCATGTAGATAGGGTGGTAAAGAAAGCTTTCGGTGTTCTGGCCTTTATAAATCAGAGCATTGAATATAGGAGTAGGGAAGTAATGTTAAAATTGTACAAGGCATTGGTGAGACCAATTCTGGAGTATGGTGTACAATTTTGGTCGCCTAATTATAGGAAGGATGTCAACAAAATAGAGAGAGTACAGAGGAGGTTTACTAGAATGTTGCCTGGGTTCCAGCAACTAAGTTACAGAGAAAGGTTGAGCAAGTTAGGTCTTTATTCTTTGGAGCGCAGAAGGTTAAGGGGGGACTTGATTGAGGTCTTTAAAATGATGACAGAGTTGACGTGGATAAGCTTTTCTCATTGAGGGTAGGGAAGATTCAAACAAGAGGGCATGACATGAGAATTAAGGGACAGAGGTTTAGGGGTAACATGAGGGGGGACTTCTTTACTCAGAGAGTGGTGGCTGTGTGGAATGATCTTCCAGCAGAAGTGGTGGAGGCAGGATCGATTTTAACTTTTAAAAGTAAAGTGGATAGGTATATGGACGGGAAGGGAATGGAGGGGTATGGTCTGAGTGCAGGTAGATGGGACATGGGGAAAATAAATGGTCGGCACGGACTGGAAGGGCCGAGATGGCCTGTTTCCGTGCTGTAATTGTTATAATTCGGCCCCCTGTAAATTGCCCCCAGTGTGTAGGGAGTGGATGAGAAAGTGGAACAACATGGAACTAGTGTGAATGGGATCGATGGTCAGCTTGGGCCAAAAGGCCTGTTTCCAAGTTACATCTTCAAAGTAATCCAAGCTAAAAAGATAGTTTAGCTTAGTTTTGAGATACAGCATGGAAACAGGCCCTTCGGCCTACCGAGTCCGCGCCGACCAGTGATCCCCACACACTAACACTGTCCTGCACACATTAGGCGTCTGAAGAACGCTATGGGGTGCTGGACTGCCAGCAGCCTCTGCCTGCAGCCCGTTTGTTTTTCCATCTTTTTTTAATTTTTAGTCAGTTTAAATTTGCTTTTGGGGGAGTCTTTAACTTTTCTATGTGGGGGAGGGGGGCAGGGTAAGGGGGAAACTGTTTCCCAGTTGCTTCCTGGCGGGGAAGCGACTATTTCTCCGAGTCGCGTCCTCGCCCCCCCACTTCGCGGCCTACCTCCCGGATCGGAGCGACCTTTCCTGCCGGGGACCGGGAACCGGACCAGAGCTGCAACAGCGGCGGCGCTGGAGTCACCACGGAGCGGGCGATGCCTACCTGGGTCGCCGTTGGAGCTCCGGAGCGTTGGGCCGCTGCTCCAACATCGTGGAGCTGCGGTTTGGGGAGAGCTCCCAACACGGGCGGCGCTGAACAACTCCATGGAGTCCTGGGGCCCTTTGCCGAGGGCTGCCAGCATTGTGTCTCCACCCGGCGCGGCCAGCGGACTTTGGGAGCCGAGGACTCCGGTAGGAGGGGGCCGACTCGAGGTCCAGGCCGCTGAGGACGTCCCCCAGCCCCGACGTCGGACTTACATCACCCCGGCGAGCGGGGCCTGAACATCGGGCCGCCCGGAGCAGCAACTGCGGAGGGCTCGGGGAGGCCCCGACCACGGGGGAACAGTGGGGAACATCAGGGGAAGAGACTGACTTTGGTGCCTTGTTTCCCTCACGGTGGGAAACTTTGATCCTGCTGTGTGGGGATGTTTTATGTTGGAGTCTGTCTACTCCATGTTGTGTTCTATATTTTTACTGTGTGGCTGTATGGAGATTTAATTTTGCTGTGGCAATTGGCTCATGTGACAAATAAATGCATCTTATCTTACAATTATACCAAGCCAATTAGCCTACAAACCCGCACGTATTTGGAGTGTGGGAGGAAACCTGAGATCCTGGAGAAAACCCACACATGCCTCGGTGGATAACGTACAAACTCTGTACAGACAAGACCCACAGTCAGGATGGAACCCGGGTCTCTGGCGCTGTGAGGCAGCGACTCTACCGCTGGGCCCGATTGTGAATTAGCAGAAGCACATGTGTGTTCTTGTGTCACATGAAACTTAGTTCGCCAGAGTTTTACACGCCTACCTAAACTCAGTACTACACAAATGCATATGTTTCACTGTATGCTTTTCAATCACAGGACATAGGTTTAAGGTGACGGGGAAAAAAGATTTAATAGGGGTCTGAGGGGTAACGTTTCCACACAAAGGGTGGTGGGTATATGGACCCAGCTGCCAGAGGAGGTAGTTGAGGCTGGGACTATCCCAACGTTTTAGAAGCAGTTAGATAGGTACATGGATAGACACAGAATGCTGGAGCAACTCAGACTTCTCCACATCGGCAAGAGCAAGCGGAGGCTCGGCGATCGTTTCGCTGAACACCTCCGCACAGTCCGCCTTAATCTACCTGATCTCCCGGTGGCCCACCCACCCTCAACTCCCCCTCCCATTCCCAATCTGACATTTCTGTCCTGGGCCTCCTCCATTGTCAGAGCGAAGCCCGGTGAAAAAAAGACCCACCCCCCACCCCACCTACATCCCAGTTCTCCCACTGTCTCCGCCTACATTCTATCTTTGTCCCGCCCCCTCCCCTGACATCAGTCTGAAGAAGGGTCTCGACCCAGAACGTCGCCAATTCCTTCTCTCCAGAGATGCTGCCTCACCCGCTGAGTTACTCCAGCATTTTGTGTCTGCCTTCCATTGTCCCAGCATCTGCAGTTCTTTCTTAAACAGGTACATGGATAGGACAGGTTTGGAGGGATATGGACCGTGCGCAGGTAGGTGGGACTAGTGTCAATGGGACATGTTGGCCGGTGACGGCAAGTTGGGCCGAAGGGCCTGTTTCCACATTATATCACTCTATGACTCTATCTAAAACAGTTTAGAGAAACATTTGAGCAGTCGAAAGACCCGAAACATCTGTGTTCTCCAGAGATGCTGCTGAGAGTCCTGCTGAGTTACTCCAGCATTTTGTGTCTATCTGTGAGCATTCCATGGACCTTTGTCACGTCGACTGGAATAAGTCATGTTGCATTGAGTCACTTAAACTAAATAGTTCTGCAATGCTCCAGTGATGAGTCAAAAGTGTTTAATTGTCCTATGTACCAGCAATAGAAAATCGAGATTCAAATGGGCCTGTCCCACATGGGCGACTATTTAGGTGACTGCAGGAGACTCTGCGGTCGCCACATGTTCGTGGGTGGTTGCCGGGGAGTCGCCTTCATGGTCGTGAGGAGTTCCCGCATTCTGGTCTCATTATGGTCGATGCGAATTTTTCAACATGTCGAAAAATTAGCGGCGACCAAAAATGAAGCCGCCATGGAGAGTAGCGAGAATTCCCGTGCCGTAGGTGGGTCGCCAGGAGGTCCTAGTGGGTCGCCAGGAGGTCGAAGGCTCTCGTAGGTTCTCGTTGGTAGTAGCCGGTGCTGACCGGTGAATTTCATTGGCTCATTGGGGAAAAAAAAACGTATGCAGCAGTTTTCAGAACCAAGGGTAACCAACCGGTGATGTTAAATGTCCGCCGAGCTTCACAGCCGTGTATCTCTGGCTTCTTAAAAGTTGTCTCCACTCCTTCTCCCCCCTTCCCCTTTTAAAGGACTTAGCGTACACTGTGCTTTCACCGTCTTAATTACAGCGCCAACCTTCCTGGTCATGTTGTGTATGTCTGTATCGCATTGGCTTTCACCTTGGCAAAGTTTCACCCAGACAGCGCTCCCCCCGCTTGCCCTGTCCCCTGCCTGCATAACGGGCTGGTGAAGGGGGGGGGTGTGTGTGTGTGTGTGTGTGTGTGTGTGTGTGTGTGTGTGTGTGTGTGTGTGTGTGTGTGTGTGTGTGTGCGTGCGTGCGTGTGTATGTGTGGCTGTGTCTGTGTGTGTGTCTGTGTGTGTCTGTGTCTGTGTATCCGTGTCTGTGTGTGCGTGTGCGTGTGCATGCGCGTGCGTGTTGGTGTGTGCTTGCGTGTGCGTGTGTGTGAGTGTGCTTGTGTGTGTGTGTGTGTGCGCGCGCGCGTGTGTGTGTCTGTGTGTGTGTCCGTGCGTGCGCGTGTGCGCGTGTGTCTGTGTGTGCGTGTGTGTGTGCGTGCATGCGTGTGCGTGCGTGTGCGCGTGTGCTTGTGTGTGTGTGTGTGTGTGTGTGCGCGTGTGCTTGTGCGTGTGTGTGTGCGTGCGTGCGTGCGTGTGTGTGCGTGTGTGCGTGCATGCGTGCGTGTGTGCGTGCATGTGTGTGCGTGTGCGTGTGTGCGGGCGCGCGCGTGTGTGTTCCACTCTGACAGTCGCCGTTCCAGTCGCCGGTTTTTCAGGCGACTGCCGGCAAGGTGACAGTCGCCAGCAGTCGCCTGAAAAATCGCCTAACTGGGGCAGGCTCCTTACATGCTTATTTTTTCTTGCACCCCGGAAGAATTGTCAGTGAATTGTCAGAAGTCAACCACCATTGAATATTAATATATT
The DNA here is from genome assembly GCA_963514005.1 of Raja brachyura. The sequence continues at coordinate 112,478,760 of OY740785.1, forward strand.
GATAATCATCTTGTCATTGATTAGAGAGGAAGAGAGCATTGAGAGCTGTATAATCAGGGCGGCACGGTGGCGCAGCGGTAGAGTTGCCGCCTCACAGCGCCAGAGACCCCGGTTCGATCCTGACTACGGGTGCAGGCTTGTAGGAACCCAGAGAAAACCCACGCAGGTCATGGGGAGAACGTGCAAACTCCGTACGGACAGCACCCACGGCCAGTATCGAACCCGGGTCTCTGGCGCTGTAAGGCAGCAACTCTACCACGGCGCCACCGTGCCGACCCTAATAAACCAAACTAAACAAGAGGCCAAACTAACTTACTATTCGAGTTCTTCGGCGTCATTGTCCGTTCTTCCATATTGCACGGATATCACTGTTTGTAATCTTATTCTTTATATTTCATGAATTCATAAGTTCTAGGAGCAGAATTAGGCCATTCGGCCCATCAAGTCTACTCCACTACTCAATAATGGCTGATCTATCTCTCCCTCTCAACCCCATTCTCCTGCCTTCTCCCCATAACCCCCGACACCCGTACTAATCAAGAATCTATCTATCCCTGCCTTAGAAATGTCACTGACCTAGACTCCACAGCCGTGTGTGCAATGAATTCCATAGATTCACCACCCTCTGATTAAAGAAAGTCTTCCTCATCTCCTTCCTAAAGAAAAGTCATTTTATTTTGAGGCTGCGCCCTCTGGGCCCTAGGCTCCCCTAATAGTGGAATCATCATCTCCCCATCCACTCCAACCAGGCCTTGATTTCACTTGTTGTTCTATGTTCCATGTTCTAAGCCGAGACCTTGTTGAGTTTCCCCGAGTGACTTTCTATAAGATGTGTCTGGCATTCTTCACTCCGCATCCTCCTGCTGTTGTCATAAGTAACGGGATCAGATTTAGGCCATTCGGCCCATCAAGTCTACTCCGCCATTCAATCATAGCTGATCTATCTCTCACTCTCAACCCCATTCTCCTGCCTTCTCCCCAAATCCCCCGACACCCATACTAATTAAGAATCTCTGCCTTAAAAATATCCATTGGCTTTGACTCCACAGCCTTCTGTGGCAATGAATTCCACAGATTCACCACCCTCTGACCAAAAAAAAAATTTCTTCCCACCTCCTGCCTAAAGGAACATCATTTAATTCTGAAGCTATGACCTCTAGTGCTTGACTCTCCCACTAGTGGAAACATCCTCTCCACATCCACTCAATACAAGCCATTCACTATTTGGTATGTTTTAATGAGGTTCCCCCCTCATTCTTCAAAACTCCAGCGAGTACAGGCCCAGTGCCGACAAACTCACTCATTAACCCACTCATTCCTGGGACCATTCTCATAAACCTCCTCTGGACCCTCTCCAGAGCCAGCACAACCTTCCTCCGATATGGGGCCCAAAACTGCTCACAAATGCGGCCTCGTATGGAGCCTCAGCATTACATCCCTTGTTTTTTTTGTATTCTAGCCCTCTCGAAATAAATGCTAGCGTTTGTTTTCCATTGCATAGTTGTCCCCATTCCCCGCATTTCCTTCTAATCTGCCTTTCAGGACCCCTGGTCTTCTCAAGCATAATCTTGGCATTCCATGCATGCCAGTATGTGCAAGATTAACGCTGTCGTCATGCCCTCTCATATTGCACCAGTCACACGGGCACTCCTTTCGTCACTTTGGTTCGGAGATACTGCATGGAAACGGGCCCCCTGTCCCGCCGAGCCCAAGCCGACCAGCGATCACCCGTAGACCAGCGCTGACCCACACATCTTTTTTACAGAAGCCAACTAGGGACAAGAGCCATTTATTGTCCCATGCACCAATTGGTACAGTGAGATCTCAACAACCAACAACAATCAGTTTTATTCGTCAAGTGCAAGTGAAATGAATTTGTCAGCAGCGGAACAATGATAAAGAACACACAAAAACACGTTAAAACTGGAACACAAACATCCACCACAGCATACATCACTGTGGTGGAAGGCACAAAATTTGGCCAGTCCTCCTCCATTTTCCCCCGTGGTCGGGACCTCAACCCTCCCCAGCCGTCGCTGCTACGGGCGTCCAGATGAACAGACAGGTAAAAGTCCAGGTACGTACAGAATCGGCTCTTCCCCACCGGAGACCGCGGCTTCAGGTCGGTGTAGGCCGCAGGCCGGCGGTTGAAGATCTAAAGTCCCCACCGTGCCGCAGCCAGAAGCACCACAGACCACAGGGCCAGTGGTCAGAGCTCCCCTCCAGGGGTCCCCTGTGAGGGACCCCGCTCCTGATGGTAAGTCCACGCCGGGCCCGTGGTAGAAGATGGCCGCCGGCCGGCGGTGGAAGCTTCTTCTTCTCCTGGGTCTCCCAACGGGGGATCCCAGGCTGCGGACTCCACGCCAGCTGGAGCTCTGCAGACCACGACCTCAGGCTGCTGGCTGCCGCGGGCCAGCGAAACGGAGCGCTCCCCTCCAGCGAAGGCTCCCCGCTCCACGCCGAGTGTCCACGCTGCGCCCGCTGCTGAAGCCCCGGGCGCGTCTCCGGGAAAGGCCGCTCGATCCTCGTTGTTAGGCCACGGGGGAAAAAGTGGCCTCTCCGTGGAGGAGGCGACCAAAACGGTATTCCCCTCACCCCCCCCACACACACAAGACACACAAAGAAACATTAAAAACACACTTTAAAACACACTAAAAAAATTTAAAAGGTTGAAATGACTAACACACTGCTGACAGGGCTGCCGGCTTGCAGCGCCCCCACCGGTTGTGGTCACCAGACCACCATATTTGTGGTCGCCATACAGCCATACGAATAAAATAAAGAGCACAGAACACGATAGTCTTTAACAAAGACATCCTCACACAGCGGAATCAAAGTTTTCCACTGTGAGGGAAGGCACCAAAGTTCAGTGATCCTCCTCTTTGATGTTCTTCGATGTTCACCCGTGGTCGGGGCCTCCCGAGCTCTCCGCATTCGCCGCTACGGGCGGCCCGATGTCCAGGCCCTCTCGCCGGGATGATGGAACTCCGACGTCGGAACGGGGGAACATCGTCAGCGGTTAGGAATCGGCCACTTCCGCGGCTCCCGAAGTCCACAGGCTTCGCCGGGTGGAGATTCAACGCTGGGGGCCCTCGGCAAAGGGTCCCAGGACTCCGCGATGTTGGTCAGCGCCGCCCACGCCGGGAGCTCCACAAACCGCAGCTCCGCGATGTCGATGCAGCGGGCCCAGCACTCCGGAGCTTCAAACGGCGATCCCAAGTGAGGCATCGCCCGCTCCGGGATGTATCCAGCTGCTGAAGCTCTGGTCCGGTCCCCAGCAGTGAAGGCCGGTCCAATCCAGTTGGTAGGCCGTGAGGAGGGGGGGCGAGGACGCGACTCGGAGAATAGTCGCATTCTTGGCAGGAACTGACCGAGAAACAGTTTCCCCCCTACCCTACCCCCCTCCCCCACATAAAATACTAAAAAAAACACCCCAAACATACTTTAAACAAACTAAAAATAAGTTAGAAAGACAGACAGACTGTAGGCAGAGGCTGCCATCATGCGGCGCCCCTAGTGGCCAACCTACAAACGCACACGTCTTTGGAGTGTGGGAGTGCGTAGAGAATGTTGCGGCTGGGCTTGTACACTCTGGAGTTTAGAAGGATGAGAGGGGATCTCATTGAAACATGTAAGATTGTTAAGGGCTTGGATACGCTAGAGGCAGGAAACATGTTCCCGATGTTGGGGGAGTCCAGAACCAGGGGCCACAGTTTAAGAATAAGGGGTAAGCCATTTAGTACGGAGACGAGGAAACACTTTTTCTCACAGAGAGTGGTGAGTCTGCGGAATTCTCTGCCTCAGAGGGCGGTGGAGGCCGGTTCTCTGGATGCTTTCAAGAGAGAGCTAGATGGGGCTCTTAAAGATAGCGGAGTCAGGCGATATGGGGAGAAGGCAGGAACGGGGTACTGATTGGGGATGATCAGCCATGATCACATTGAATTTTCACACAGAGAGTGGTGGGTCTCTGGAACTCTCTGCCACAGAGGGTAGTTGAGGCCAGTTCATTGGCTGTATTTAAGAGGGAGTTAGATGTGGCCCTTGTGGCTAAGGGGATCAGAGGGTATGGAGAGAAGGCAGGTACGGGATACTGAGTTGGATGATCAGCCATGATCATATTGAATGGCGGTGCAGGCGCGAAGGGCCGAATGGCCTACTCCTGCACCTAATTTCTATGTTTCTATGAATGGCGGTGCTGGCTCGAAGGGCCAAATGGCCTACCCTTGCACCTACTGTCTATTATCTATTGAAACCGAAGGACCCGGAGAAAACCCACGCGGTCATGGGAAGAACTTGCAACCTCCACACAGACAGCACCCGAGGTCAGGATCGAACCGGGGCCCCTGTTGCTGTGGGGCAGCAACTCTACTGCTGCACCACCGTGCCGCCCTTCACCAAGCACCTGAGAAAGCTCTGGGCTTTAAACCCGAAGCTGATGTTTTCTGGAACAGCACAGAACGGCAACAGGCCCTTCGGTCCACAATGAGCGCGCCGAACGTGATTCCAAGTTATGCTAAACTCACCTTCCCGCACATGATCCATATCCCTGCTTCACATCCATGTGCATATCTAAAAGCCTCTAAAAACCCATCATGTCTGCCTCCACCACCACCCCTGGCAGATGTTCCAGGCACCCACCACTCTGCCCCTCACATCCCCTTTAAATCTTCAGAGACGCAAGGAACTGTAGATGCTGGTCAACAAAATAAACACAAAGTGTCTTCAGTCTGAGGAAGGGTCCCGACCCTAAATATCATCTGTCCAATGTTTTCCAAAGATACTGCCTGTCCCGCTGAATGTCTCCGGCGCTTTGTGTCTCTTTTATCTTCAAATATTGCCCCTCCCCCCATCTTAAATCTATGCCCTCTAGTCTTTGCATTTCTTGTTGACAATCCTTAATTTAGAAGAAATTCAGTGCTTTTGTGCCAATAATGGCGTCATACAGCTTCTGGCCCCATTTGCTCCCCATTGCCTTTCAATTGACTTAACTCAAAAGCTGTGATCTAGAACAGTCAAAAGCCCATAACTTTCTTAAAAATTAAGAGAACTCAATGAAATTTTCAGTTATTATAGATTGAAGCATTCTGAAATAAATATGAAACAATCTTACTTGGATGACCTGAAACTTTACTTCGGAGTCACGTGAGTGACTACGTGAAGACCCCGCCAGCACGCATGCGCGACATATCGTCGTGCGCATGCGGAAGCGACGGTCGGGAGGAGCGGGGCTCCTCCAGCGTGAGTTTAAAAAGCTCACGCCAGGTAAGTCTCACCGAAGGAGTGAGTCGACCATTATGGAAGGGAGAAAATCAAAGAGAGCGGCGGCCAAATCAGCGGCTAAGGACAGCAGCCAACGGAGAACCGCCTCTCCAGAGCTACAGGTTCTACCTGCAGCTCCCGACTTTTCGGACTTTGAGACCGTTGGTACGCCACGGTCAGGGAAAACTACCCGGAAGTCGGCCGGGGCCGACTCAGCGGAGTCCGGTCCCGAGGGCACCCCGCTCGCTGACAGCGACGGAGGTCGCCTTGACCGCATTGAGCGGCTGATGGAGCAGATGCTCCAGCGTGACCTGTTACAGCAGGGGCAGGATCACAGTGGGACCCCTAGTAGGCCCACGGCAAGTTCCTTTCGAGGACTGCCTAATGTATCCCCTTCTATACAGGGGAGCATTGAGGGTCAGAACTGGGCTGACCCAGAAGAAGGGGAGTTGGCTGAAGCACCTGCAGCGTCAGGGGTGTGTGAAGATTATATGGATGTGGTGAGCAAACATGCCATGCCCAACCAGAAGGGCCTACCCATCCACCCCAAGCTGGCTGCCAGCATTGATTATATGGCCACTAACCAACTTCAGGAACAGGCCATCAATGCCACAGCAGACAAATACATGGCGCCAGAAAACTGCAAGTCATTAAATGTACCCGCGGTAAACAACCCGATATGGGGAAACATGAGCCCCTCGAGTAGAGGGCAGGAGATGAAACTTCAGAAGATCCTGAAGCTCCTAACCGCAGGGATTACTGCAGTAGCCAGAACAGCAGTGGGAGTGGATATGCCGGAAGAACTACAAGATGCTTTGGCCTTACTGTGCAACACACAGTATGAAATAAATAATTTCAGGAAAAGCATTATAAAGCCGGCGCTTAACCCCAAGTTCGCGGGGTTGTGTAAGCCTGGGAAGACGCAGCCTCCAAGCCTGCTATTTGGGGAAGATCTCCCCAAACAGGTTAAAGATCTTGACGAGGAGGCTAAGGCTTTGGGCCTTATTAAAGTACCTGGGTACACTAAGCCTCATCACCCACACAGAACGCACCCCTACGCACCCACCGGGCAGAGTTACCCTAACAGGTCTGCCGGTGGTGAAAGCTCGAAGGCCGGCATACCTGCTCAGCGGTCTTTTTTAGGCCAAGGCCCAGGCCGGCCTCCTTGGAAGATGCGCCACTCCCAGAACACCTACAACCAGCCGAGGAAGCAAGGGCAGAAACCACCACACCGGCAGTAACCATGGAGGTAGGTGGGTCTGGGATCCCCAAGAACACTACTGACCCAAATTCACTTTGCATAGGGGGCAGGTTGCACATGTTCCTCGAGAATTGGCTCACTTTTACCTCTGATCCTTATATACTCAGGAGTATTCAGGGCTACAAAATTGAATTTATTCACGAACTCCCTACCCCGGTACAGCATGCACCTAGTCGGAAATTCATCCTTTCTCATAGAGATAAGGCAGCAGGGCATGCTGAACTACAGAGGTTGATAGAAAAAGGGGTAATTGAGAAGGCCTTTAAAGAACCTCAGGAGTTCGTGTCTAATATATTCACTAAAAAGCAGTCACAGCCACGAAACATATTTTTCAGAAACTGGGGTTTACGATACATCCAGATAAATCAATATTGGAACCCTCTACCACCATGAAATATTTGGGGTTCATTATTGACTCAGTGCAAATGTCTGTCACGTTACCACCAAGCAAGGTGGAAGACCTGATAGAGGCTTGCAGGAGCCTCATTGGCATTAAGGTCCCATCCATTCGGCAGGTGGCCAGGGTGATTGGGAAGATAGTAGCTGCTTTTCCTGCAGCACAATATGGGCCCTTACATTACCAAAACTTACAAAGAGCCAAAATTACGGCGCTCAAAAATCATGCTGGACATTTTGATAGGCCCATGAAAATTCCAGAAAAGGCAAAAGCCGAATTATATTGGTGGATGGGTAATGCCCAAAATTGTTCCAAACCCATAACTATCACCAATCCCTCGATCACCTTACAAACGGATGCCAGTGCCAAAGGGTGGGGAGCTACTAACACTACCTCTAGCTGTGGAGGTAGATGGAGTGCACCAGAGTTAACCCTATTTAAAAACTTAGGGATTAACTATTCAGAAATGCTGGCAGCATTTCACGGCCTTAAGGCATACTGCACTAACATGCACAAAGTTCATGTTAGAATACAGATTGACAACACCACGGTGGTAGCCTATATTAACCACATGGGCGGTGTAAAGTCGATATCGTGTGATGAATTGGCCAACAATATCTGGTACTGGTGTCTGCAAAGAGAAGTTTGGATCTCTGCAACTTACCTTCTAGGTAAACTAAACACAGTGGCAGACACCAGGTCACGGAAATTCAACGACAACATAGAATGGATGTTGGATCGGAATGTATTCACAGATATTGTAGAACGTTATGGGACACCAGATATTGACCTTTTCGCGTCCAGGCTAAATCACCAACTACCAACGTATGTTGCTTGGGAGCCAGACCCGGGGGCAGTAGCGATGGATGCTTTCTCGCTACACTGGGGGGATTTATTTTGCTACGCTTTCCCCCCTTTCTGCCTCATCAGTCGGGTCTTGCAAAAAATCAAGCAAGACTCCGCATCGGGTATCTTGGTAGTGCCCGACTGGCCTACTCAACCATGGTTCCCTCTCGTACAGAAGATGGCCACAGAACCCTGTATCAGGGTGAATAAAAGACCAAGCCTGCTTGTTCATCCTGTTACAGGAGAAAGTCATCCATGTCATGACCGCATGGATTTGTTAATTTGCAGATTTTAAAACGGCCACTTCATGGATTCGGACTCTCCAACAGGACCATTGATACCATCACGGGAGCCTGCAGAGAGTCCACAAGGAAGCAGTACCTGACCTACATCAGGAAATGGGAAGGATTCTGCGTGACTACTAAAACAACATACGAAACCGCCACCATCACGGAAGTGCTGGAGTTTCTGGCTACCCTTCATTACGATGAGGGTCTAAGCTACAGCGCCATTAACTGTGCCAGGAGTGCCCTATCGTCTTACTTGGGCAAGGGGAGTGACCAATTGGGAATTGGGTCACATCCCCTAGTATCCAAATTTATGAGGGGAATATTTAATTCTAATCCCCCCAGGCCCAGATATAGCCATACCTGGGACATCAGCACGGTATTGACGATGCTGCGAGGATGGACACCGAACACGGGACTCCCTTTGGCCAAATTAACCTACAAAATGGTCATGATAATGGCACTAATCACGGCGCAACGGGTCCAGTCCCTGCACAAACTCAGTCTGGATGCCATGGCAATTACCAGTGGGAAAATCACATTCCAGGTGCAGGGACTATTGAAGCAAGATCGACCCGGAGTGTCTGGACATACTTTGGAGTTCCTGGCTTACCCAGCGGACACCCGTCTTTGTATCGTTACATTGATTCTGCGATACATTTCAGTCACTAAAGATCTAAGGGGCACGGAAACAGCTTTGCTTGTCAGTCACAAGAAGCCTCATCACAGGGTCACGGTGCAAACCATTTCCAGATGGTTAAGGGTGGTACTGGATGCGGCGGGGGTGGATACTAATGTGTACAAATCTCACTCCACCAGGGCAGCATCCACCTCGGCGGCTAGAAGGATGGAGGTACCACTGGATCACATCCTGGCCACAGCGGGTTGGAACAATGAGAAAACCTTCCACCGCTTTTATAACAAACCCGTGACCTCCCCTGACAATTATGCAGGGAGGATTTTAAGTGCTGCCAGATAAATAACCCTTATGGGACACAATATTGTGTTTGGTATGAATAAATACCTGTTTTGTTTTTCAGCCAGTGTCTTGTCTGAATCACGTCCATCCTCTTATCCCAGCTTTAGCGGTGTGTGAGCATGGAGCTTCCAGGGCATGAAATCACAGAGCTTTGAAATCTTCACGTAGTCACTCACGTGACTCCGAAGTAAAATAGTAAGATTAAACGAGAACTTACCAGTTTGAAGTTTGATCTTTATTTTATGAGGTGTCACGATGAGGGATTACGTGCCCTCCGCTCCCGACCCTCTATTATAAAGATCACCTGGTATGAAAGTTCTCTTTTTTCTCTTACTATGTCAGTCATTGTGACTGTTTGTTCTGTGATTTCACACCACTGCTTTGAAGAATGTCGCGCATGCGTGCTGGCGGGGTCTTCATGTAATCCCTCATCGTGACACCTCATAAAATAAAGATCAAACTTCAAACTGGTAAGTTCTCGTTTAATCTTACTATTAAAGCATATAATTAGTTAGTTATCTAATTGTAGCTAATTACAAAATTCAATGAGTAGATCTAAACATCTATCCATTTCTTAAGGAAAGATAAACTTTTTTTTAATTGCCTAAGTGTCCAAATACCATTCACACAATAATCCACAATATAACATAATTTTTAAATCTCATTTTCATGAATTTCTGGGCCAAATGGAAGGAATTTAGTGTTTAATGCCTGTAAATTAATGGCCATTTAAATCAACTAGCGAGTGGGTTTTAGTGGAATGCGGTGGATTGGAACGTTGCGGTTTGCGGTGAAGTCGGGAGGAAAAATACTGTTGTTTCATACATTTTTTTGGACCACATTTTGCAACATGAAAATATGATTAAAGCCTCCATAAAAACCAACTTTTAATATAAAAATAAACTGTGTACTTTTTTTCTCCCCTAGGCAAAATCCTTCCCGTTGTCGGTGCTCACGGCTTTTGAAGGGGATTTTTATCTAGTTAATAAATAATCTAGCGTAATTTAAAAATATCTTCACGAATGAAATGTCGGAGCGATTTTCTTCCACTACGAAATCGCCCGACATGGATCGATTTTCCCAGTCTGGAGAAAAAGCGGCACTTTAAGCCCACCCCCCTCTGAAAGTCACGCACACGGGGAGCGGCAGAACTGCAGCACTGCTCAAGGTAAGTGTTGTTACATACCTACTGCCTGGCTTTGGTCAATATCCTTGTAAAAATGTCCTATAAATGTACCTGTCTACATGTCTTAAATGTCATAGAAACATAGAAAACTGGTGCAGGAGGCCATTCGGCCCTTCGAGCCAGCACCGCCATTCATTGTGATCATGGCTGATCGTTCCCAATCAATAACCCGTGCCTGCCTTCTCCCCATATCCCTTGATTCCACTAGCCCCTAGAGCTCTATCTAACTCTCTCTTAAATGTCGTGATGGTACCTGCCTCTGACTGCTAGAACCCTCAAAACCTGTCCTATCCATGTACCCGTCTAACTGTTTCTTAAACATTGGGATAGACCCAGCCACAACTACCTCCTCTGGCAGCATGTTCCATACACCCACCACCCTTTGTGTGGAAAAACGTACCCCTCGGATTCCTATTAAATCTTTTCCCCTTCACCTTGAACCCATGCATCTACCTGATCTATTCCTCTCATGATTTTATACACCTCTATAAGATCACCCCTCATCCTCCAGCGCACCAAGGAATCGAGACCCAGCCTGCCCAACCTCTCCCTATAGCTCAACTACCTCCTCTGGCAGCTCGTTCCATACACCCACAACCCTTTGTGTGAAAAAAAGTTACCCCTCAGAATCCTATTAAATCATTAGGATTCTGGGATGGCAGGACTGTCTTATGAACAAAGACTGCATAGACTCGGTTTATACTCTCTAGAATTTAGGAGATTGAGAGGGGATCTTATAGAAACTTACAAAATTCTTAAGGGGTTCGACAGGCTAGATGCAGGAAGATTGTTCCCGATGTTGGGGAGGTCCAGGACAAGGGGTCACAGCTTAAAGATAAGGGGGAAATCCTTTAGGACCGAGATGAGAAGGACTTTCTTCACTCAGAGAGTGGTGGGTCTCTGGAACTCTCTGCCACAGAGGTTAGTTGAGGCCAGTTCATTGGCTATATTTAAGAGGGAGTTAGATGTGGCCCTTGTGGCTAAGGGGATCAGAGGGTATGGAGAGAAGGCAGGTACGGGATACTGAGTTGGATGATCAGCCATGATCACATTGAATGGCGGTGCAGGCTCGAAGGGCCGAATGGCCTACTCCTGCACCTAATTTCTATGTTTCTATTTCCACTTCACCTTGAACCTATGTCCTCTGGTCCTTGATTCCCGTACTCTGGGTAAAGGACTCTGTGCATCTACCTGATCTACTCCTCTCATGATTTTGTATACTGTTTCATCCCTGAATCAGTTGTTTAAGAAAGAACTGCAGATGCCGGAAAATCGAAGGCAGACAAAAATGCTGGAGAAACTCAGCGGGGCAGGCAGCATCCCTGGAGCGAAGGAAATAGGCGACGTTTCGGGTCGAGACCCTGATTCATCCCTGAATCAGCATCACTCTTTCAGATTGAGGGCATATTGGCTCCACCTGTAAATCCAACCACGTTGCATCAATCCATGCAAACCCCTGGCACAGATGTTGCCCCTTTAACATGCCACCTGGGCTGCTGCATCCGAGGTGCCATGTGACCCTGGGTGCCCCGGAGCCAGAGGCCTTCCGCAGGTGCTGCGGTGCCTGCCTGAAGGCTCGACAGCCGGCGGGATCAGGAACTCGCCCGAAGGCTCGTCAGTCGGTCGGTCGGTCAGCGTAACCAGGAGAGAACTGGAGACGTCGGGCGCGAGGAGCGAGGGCCGGCGGGAGGGTGAACCAGGGTAATGCCTCCAGCGCCTTCAAGGTGGGCTGCAGGAGGCGTCCCCCGGGAGACCAAGATAGCCGCACGGACGCACGGGCAAATAATGGCGGCGGCTGCGTGTGTAATATATGCAAAAATAATTTTACTGCGCTGTTGCATTCGTTAGGTATGTTACAATACTTACCTGCAGAGGCGCTGCAGTTCTGCCACAGGCCGTGTGCGCGACTTTGGCGCCTTCGAGGGGGGGGGGGGGGGGTGCGGGATTAAAATTGAATATAGGACTAGGGAAGTAATGTTAAAATTGTACAAAGCATTGGTGAGACCAATTCTGGAGTATGGTGTACAATTTTGGTCGCCTAATTATAGGGAGGATGTCAACAAAATAGAGAGAGTACAGAGGAGATTTACTAGAATGTTGCCTGGGTTCCAGCAACTAAGTTACAGAGAAAGGTTGAACAAGTTGGGTCTTTATTCTTTGGAGCGCAGAAGGTTAAGGGGGGACTTGATTGAGGTCTTTAAAATGATGAAAGGGATAGACAGAGTTGACGTGGATAAGCTTTTCCCATTGAGGGTAGGGAAGATTCAAACAAGAGGGCATGACATAAGAATTAAGGGACAGAAGTTTAGGGGTAACATGAGGGGGAACTTCTTTACTCAGAGAGTGGTGGCTGTGTGGAATGAGCTTCCTGCAGAAGTGGTGGAGGCAGGATCGATTTTAAAATTTGAAAGTAAAGTGGATAGGTATATGGACGGGAAGGGAATGGAGGGGTATGGTCTGAGTGCAGGTAGATGGGACTAGGGGAAAATAAAGGTTCGGCACGGACTGGAAGGGTCGAGAGGGCCTGTTTCTGTGCTGTAATTGTTATATTGTTATATTGTTAAAATGCCGTTTTCTCCTGCCTGTCCAAGATATATTTTCTCGAGCTGCCAGCTGATGCTGAAAACTCATTCCGACTTGCGTACTCGGAAGTGTTTTTAAAAATCGCAGGACAATTAAATCGCTGGAGTAAATTAAAAAAGCGACTTCTAATGCCATTAACGCCGACGACGGGACGGATCTCACGTAGGGGACAAAACAGAAGGCAAATCGTGTATTTTACATATAAACTTGCTTCTTAGGATGACTTTAATCAAAATTTCCTTGGCAAAAATGTGATTATGGCCCCATAAGAACCGGCAGTGTTTTTCCTGCCGATATGGGGTTCAAATTCACTGCAACCGCAACGTTCCAATCGATGGCGTTCCACAAAAACCCACTCGCAAGATGATTTAAATGGCCATTAATTTACGGGAATTAAATTCCTTCCATTTGGCCTACAAATTCATGACAATGATTTAAAAATCATGTTATATTGTGACTTCTTGTGTTAATGTTATTTGGATACTTAGGCAATTTAAAAATGTTCATCTTTTCTTAAGAAATGGATAGATGTTTAGATCTAGTAATTGAATTTTGTAATTAGCTACATTTAGGTAACTAACTTTAATTTCAGGTCATCCAAGTAAGATTGTTTCATATTTGTTTCAGAATGCTTCAATCTATAATAACTGAACATTTCATTCAATTCTCTTAATTTTTAAGAAAGTTATGGGCTTTTGACTGTCCTAGATCACAGTTTTTGTGTTAAGTCAATGGAAAAGCAATAGGGAACAAGATGCTACTTTCCGAGTATGAAAATGGCCATAACTTTTTTAATACTGAAGATATGAAAGTGAATTAGGTGTCAAATTAAACTTCTTTTTATGCTTTATCTGATGGGATAAATTGCAGACTTGATTTTTAAAATCTCAAAAAGCTGTAACATTGGTACATCCGTGACAAATAAAACACTGTTGAACCATTGAGATACAACCGGGTCCAGATGTTGACCCTCCTAACACATGCCTGGCCTGCTGCATCGTGCCACACCACCCCGGCCAGGCCCAGATGTGACGCCTACCTATGCTGATCATGCCGCGGAGAAGTATCATGTGGACCTTGACGGTGGTGGGAATCAGCAGGCCGACAGCAAAGCAGATGTTGGCCAGGTGGAAGATTAAATGTTGGATCTCCTTCCAGTTGTCGCAGCTCTCCCTCCCGGTGGAGAAGAGCCCGGTGCCATTGTCGAGGCCCGCGTCCGAAGCGGCAGAGCCGGTAGTGTTCGCCACCACCACGCTGAGCGTCCGCAGGTAATCCTGTGTGGCGTTCATTCTGCGAGCCCTGAAACGATACATAACAATTCTCGCTAGAATTTAGAAGATTGAGGCGGGAATCTTATAGAAACATACAAAATTCTTACAAGGGGCTGGACAGGCTAGATGCAGGAAGATTGTTCCCGATGTTGGGGAGGTCCAGAACAAGGGGTCACAGTTTAAGGATAAGGGGGAAGTCTTTTAGGACCGAGATGAGAAAAAAGAAATTCACAAAGAGAGTGGTGAATCTGTGGGATTCTCTGCCACAGAAAGTAATTCAGGCCAGTTCATAGGATCTTATAGAAACTTACAAAATTCTTAAGGGGTTGGACAGGCTAGATGCAGGAAGATTGTTCCCGATGTTGGGGAGGTCCAGGACAAGGGGTCACAGCTTGAGGATAAGGGGGAAATCCTTTAGGACTGAGATGAGAAGGACTTTTTTCACACAGAGAGTGGTGGGTCTCTGGAACTCTCTGCCACAGAGGGTAGTTGAGGCCAGTTCATTGGCTATATTTAAGAGGGAGTTAGATGTGGCCCTTGTGGCTAAGGGGATCAGAGGGTATGGAGAGAAGGCAGGTACGGGATACTGAGTTGGATGATCAGCCATGATCATATTGAATGGCGGTGCAGGCTCGAAGGGCCGAATGGCCTACTCCTGCACCTATTTTCTATGTTTCTATAAGACACAAAGGGCTGGAGTAACTCAGCGGGACAGGGGGCATCTCTGGAGAGAAGGAACGGGTGACGTTTCGGGTCGAGACCCTTCTTCAGACTGAGAGTCAGTGGGGAGAGGGAAAGGAGAGATATAGACGGTGATGTCGAGAGATTTACAACAAATGAAAGTTATGCAAAAAAAGTAACAAAGATAAAGGAAACAGGCCATTCATCGTTAGCTGTATCTTCAAAACCTAAAAAACAAAAAAGAATTTCACTGCACCTCGGCACATGTGACCAATAAAGTACCGTACCATAACCATAACGTCAGATGACAATTGGCAAGATTGAACGCATTAAGGGCCCTGAACACACGGATCCGGCCCCAAGGAAGATGGGAGGGGGGGGGGGGTGGGACATTGATCATTTACAGCAAATCTTCCACTGATTTCAGCCGACATTGCAAAAACATAGAAACATAGAAAATAGGTGCATGAGGAGGCCATTCGGCCCTTCGAGCCAGCACCGACATTCATTGTGATCATCCCCAATCAATAACCCGTGCCCGTCTCCTTCTCCCCATATCCCTTGATTCCACTAGCCCCTAGAGCTCTATCTCACTCTCTCTTAAATCCATCCAGTGACTTGGCCTCCACTGCCCTCTGTGGCAGGGAATTCCACAAAAGGCTTTGTGCTGCAAATTTGTCTTTTTGTTTTTTAAAGGGACGCATTTTCTCAACGCATGCAACATTCCAATGCACCTTTTAAATATTTGCACGTTTCAAATGTTTTTCTAATTTGAAACTTGCAGGATTTCTAATATGGGTCCTGATCCCCACTGCATTAAATGCACAACTATTTTTAAGGCAGAGATAGATAGATTCCTGTTTAGTACGGGTGCCAGGGGTTATGGGGAGAAGGCAGGAGATTGTAATGGCAGTCACAGTGGCACAGTGGTAGACTTGCTGCCTTACAGCAAAATGCAGCGCCAGAGACCCAGGTTCGATCCCGATTACGGGTGCTGTCTGTATGGAGTTTGTGACCTGCGTGGGTTTTCACCAAGACCTACGGTTTCCTCCCACACTCCAAAGACGTACAGGTTTGTAGGTTAATTGGCTTGGTAAATGTTAAATTGTCCAAGTTGGCAATATGCCGACTACAGATACAGAGACTGCAGATATGCAGCCCTGCCAACTACAAAATTCAGAAGGTTCAGAAGGGATGGGGTTGAGAGTGAGTTAGTTCAGCCATGATTGAATGGCGGAGTAGACTCGATGGGCCAAATGGCCTAATTCTGCTCCTATCATTTATCCCTTTATGATATTCAAATCTACCCTGGTCTATTCTAATCTTTGGGCAGCACGGACGAGCTGCGGTAGAGTGGCTGCCTTGTAGCGCCAGAGACCCGGGTTCGATCCTGCCTAAACTGTGTTTGTTCGTTCTCCCTGTGACTGCGTGGTTTTCTCCGGGTGCTCCGGTTTCTTCCCACACTTCAAAGACGTGCAGGCATGTAGGTTAATTTGGCTTCAGTAAAAATTGAAAATTGGCCCTAGTGTGTAGGATAGTGCTAGACTACAGGCTTCGCTGGTCGGCGGGGACTTGGTGGGCCGAAGGACCTGTTTCCGCGCTGTATCTCTAAACTAGACTCCTCATCCCATTATATGCACATTGCAAATATTCTCATCAAGTCTAGAGAGGCAAGAGTGTTTATTGTCATATGGTCCCAAAGAGAACAATGAAATTCTTACTTGCAACGGCACAACAGAATATGTACATAGTACACTGTAAATGATATAATAAATAAGAAAAGGTTCAGTGTGTGTATATATATATATATATATATATATATATATATATATATCGCTCCAACACTGTGCCACC
>OY740785.1:112497863-112570363 GCA_963514005.1 Raja brachyura
TGAAATCACCGCACCGCTGGGTGCATTGCACAGGGTGCCACCCTGACCCCCTGTATGGGGGGACATGCACTAAGATCTACCCTTGCCATCACAAAACAAAAGATAGCAATGACTCCCAGATCGCTTTCCCCCCACCCCCCCATTTGGGTGCGGCACCTTTGCAACCCTGCTGCTATATTTATCCAGCCAGCAACGAGTTTGAGCTGCTAGAGGGAGGGAGGGGAGGGGAAGGGGGGCTGGGGTTGGAAGGAGACAAACTTCATTAAAAATGCATCACAACTTTACCTTTGCAAACAGCCCCGAATAGTTGGAATCTTCTGCTAGTTGCTCAAGGACTTTTTTTTGTTTTGTTCTTGGTGTTGTTGCAAGAACCGATCCTCGTAAAAGAAAATAACTTGGAGGCTCCGTGTCAAATAACCGACGCAGAAAGGCTGGGGGCGAGAGTGTTTTGTTTAAAGCAAACCTCTTCTCAACAGCGCGACGCGGTTGTGCATTGACTAAAATAGACTTGCAGAGCTGCAGGAGGCTGGTCTCACGCTCTGAAGCCGGCTGTGATTGGCAAGATGCATCGGGACTGCCCTACTCTTGATGGAATGACAGAGATGCCAGGAGTCAAATGGGATGTTGCCAGGACCAGAGGGTGTGAGCTATAGGGAGGGGTTGAGCAGGCTGGGTCTCTATTCCATGGATCGCAGGAGGATGAGGGGTGATCTTATAGAGGTGTATAAAATCATGCGAAGAATATAGAAGCATGGAAAATAGGTGCAGGAGGAGGCCATTCAGCCCTTCAAAGCCAGCACCGCCATTCATTGTGATCATGGCTGATCGTTCCCTATCAATAACCCGTGCCTGGCTTCTCCCCATATCCCTTGACTCCACTAACCCCTAGAGCTCTATCCAACTCTCTCTTAAGGCAGTTGAGGCCAGTTCATTGGCTATATTTAAGAGGGCGTTAGATGTGGCACTTGTGGCTAAAGGGATCAGGGGGTATGGAGAGAAGGCAGGTACGGGATACTGAGTTGGATGATCAGCCATGATCATATTGAATGGCGGTGCAGGCTCGAAGGGCCGAATGGCCTACTCCTGCACCTATTTTCTATGTTTCCATGTTAAATCCATCCAGTGATTTGGCCTCCACTGCCCTCTGTGGCAGGGAATTCCACAAATTCACAACTCTCTGGGTTAAAACGTTTCTTCCCACCTCAGTCTTAAATAACCTCCCCTTTATTCTAAGACTGTGGCCCCTGGTTCTGGACTCGCCCAACATTGGGAACATTTTTCCTGCATCTAGCCTGTCCAGTCCTTTTATAATTTTATATGTTTCTATAAGATCCTCCCTCATCCTTCTAAACTCCAGTGAATACAAGCCTAGTCTTTTCAATCTTTCCTCATATGACAGTCCCGCCATCCCAGGGATCAATCTCGTGAACCTACGCTGCACTGCCTCAATCACAAGGATGTCCTTCCACTAGCCCCTAGAGCTCTATCGGGTGGATGCACAGAGTCTATTGCCCAGAGTAGATGAATTGAGAACCAGAGGAGATAGGTTTAAGGTGAAGAGGAAAATATTTAATAGGACCAAGTGCAGACTCTCCCAACGCAAGATTCCAGCTCTCACCCGTTCCCCCAACGCAACCCGTTTGACTTTTTAAAAAAAACTTTAATCATGTTATATAGAGATCTGAGGGGCAACTTTTTTACACAAAGGGTGGTGGGTGTATGGAACAAGCTGCCAGAGGAGGTAGTTGAGGCTGGGACTATCCCAATGTTTAAGAACCAGTTAGACAGGCACATGGATAGGATAGGTTTGGAGGGATATGGGCCAAGCACAGGCAGGTGGGACTAGCGTAGTTGGGACATTGTTGGCCGGTGTGGGCAAGTTGGGCCGAAGGGCCTGTTTCCACGCTGTATCACTCTAGGAGTCTACGAGAAGATTACTCCAGCATTTTGTGTCTATCTTCGGTGAGAAGATGTTGAAGGTGAGGACAGTTTCTGCCAGGTGGGGGAGTGTGTTAGTAGAGGGCCATTGGTTGGAATGCGGCACGGTGGCGCAGCAGTAGAGTTGCTGCCTCACAGCGCCAGAGTCACCGGTTCGATCCTGACTACGGGTGCTGTCTGTACGGAGTTTGTACGGAGTTTCTCCCCATGACCCGCGTGGGTTTTCTCCGGGATCTCTGGTTTCCTCCCACACTCCAAAGATGTACAGGTTTGTAGGTTAATTGGCTTGGTATAAATGTAGAAATTGTCCCTAGTGTGTGTAGGATAGTGTTAGTATGTGGGGATCGCTGGTCGGTGTGGACTCGGTCGACCTGTTTCCATGCTGTATCTCTAAACTAAATTAAACCCAGAAAAACCCCACGGGGAGAACGTACAAACTCCGTACAGACAGCACCCGTAGTCGGGATCGAACCAGGGACTCTGGCACTGCGAGGCAGCAACTCCACCGCTGTGCCATACGGAATAATGAAATCCTTACTTGCAGCAGCATAACAGGTCTGTAAATCCAGTACTCAATAGCTAACAATGAAACAAAATGAAAAAAAAAGTTGAATTAATTTAAAAAAACCCAATATCACTGTAAAATACACAAAAACCTGAACTTCCAATGGGAAATATTTGATAAGAACAGGACAACAGGAAATCAAACTGCTCAAGTGGTCTGTGTGTTTTGATGCATTTTGCATAAGATATTTATTAAATTATTGATGTACATTATAGCCAGGTTGTGAAGGAACATATTGGACCTCTAATGGACAATGGTGGTACGCAAATGAGTTACTCATGCAAAGTGCAGAGATGATTCGCGAGGCTACTGGCTGAGCTACAGGAAGAGGTTAAGCAGCCTAGGGCTTTATTCCTTGGAGCTCAGCAGGCTAAGTCTTGATCTTATAGAGGTGTATACATTCACGAGGGGAATAGATGGGGTGAATGCACAGAGTCTTTTACCCAGATTCCAGGTTCAGTTTCTTCCCAGCTGTGATCAGGCAACTGAACCATCCTATCAAGCGCCAAGAGCCAAGGGAGTTTTATTGTCATGTGTCCCAGATAGGACAATGACATTCTTGCTTGCTGCAGCACAACAGAATATGCAAACATAATACCCAACAGGAGATAAAGGTTCAGTGTGTCTGTACACCATAGACCATATATATACACAATATATAAACAGATAAAGTGCAATGGACTGTTATTGTTCAGAGTTTGTTTGATGTTGTGTTTAATAGCCTGATGGCTGTGGGGAAGAAGCTGTTCCTGAACCTAGATGTTGCAGATTTCAGGCTCCTGTACCTTCTTCCCGATGGCAACGGAGAGATGAGTTAGTGGCCAGGATGGTGTGGGTCCTTGATGATGCTGCCAGCCTTTTTGAGGCAGTGACTCCGATAGATCCCCTCGATGGTGGGGAGGTCAGAGCCGGTGATGGACTGGTCAGTGGTCACAACTTTCTGCAGTCTTTTCCTCTCCAGGGCGCTCAAGTTGCCGAACCAAGCCACGATGCAACTGGTCAGCAAGCTCTCTACTCTGCACCTGTAGAAGTTAGAGAGAGTCCTCCTTGACAAACCGACTCTCCGTAATCTTCCGTACTAAAAGGGTTTTAGTCTCTCCCTTCGGGGGGATGCGACTTTTCCTGTCGTGTCCCCCGACACCGTCTCCGTCTGTGCTGAGGCCCTGGTGACGGCCTTCCAGCTTCCAGCGGCGGCGGCACGGCCTTCAGAGCTTCAGCGGCGACCTGGCTTCCGGCTGGCGACCTGGTTTTCGGGAGCTGCGGTGCTCCAGCGGCGGCCTGGCTCCCTCTGAGCTGCGGTGCTCCAGCGGCGGCCTGGGTTTCGGGAGCTGCGGTGCTCCAGCGGCGACCTGGGTTTTCGGGAGCTGCGGTGCTCCAGCGGCGACCTGGGTTTCGGGAGCTGCGGTGCTCCAGCGGCGACCTGGGTTTCGGGAGCTGCGGTGCTCCAGCGGCGACCTGGGTTTCGGGAGCTGCGGTGCTCCAGCGACGTTCCGGCGGCGGGCCCTGTGGCGGTGTTCCGGCGTTCCAGCGTCAGCGGTGGCGGCGGCCTGGATCTCCTCAGCGCAGAGGGAGAATAAGGAGGGAAGAAGACAGAGACTCTAAGACTTTTGCCTTCCACCACAGTGAGGAGGTGTTTGGTGAACTCACTGTGGTGGATGTTAATTTTGTGTTTATTGTATGGTATTGTTATTTTTATATATGTATGACTGCAGGCACGAAATTTCGTTCAGACCGAAAGGTCTGAACGACATTAAAGGCATTCAATCAATTCAATTCAATTCTCAGGAAGTAGAGGCGCTGATGTGCCTTCTTTATAATTGCATCAGTTCTGGGACCAGGAGAGATCTTCGGAAATATGCACGCCCAGAAATTTGAAGTTCTTGACCCTCTCCACCATCGTCCCGTTGATATAACCCAACAACAAGAGAGCAGTCCTGAACTATTATCTACCTCATTGGTGACCCTTGGACTATCCTTGATCAGAATTTACTGGACGCTGCCTTGCACTAAGCATTATTCATTTTTATTATGTATCTATACACTGTAGACGTCTCGATTGTAATCATGTATTGTCTTCCCGCTGGCTGCTCGGCAATTAACAAAAGCATTTCACTGCACCTCAATATATGTGGCAATAAACTAATCTCAAACTCAACTCAGAGTAGAGGAATCAACAACAGAAGGACAGAGGAGAGAGGGGAAAGATTAATTAGGAACCTGAGGGGCAACTTTTTCACACAGACGGTGGTGGGAATATGGAATGAGCTGCCAGAGGAGCTGGTTGAGGCAGGTACGTTAACAACATTTAAAAGACATTGGACAGGTAGATCTTTCCTGGTCCGAGAACACAGATGCAATTATTAAGAAAGCTCATCAGCGCCTCTACTTCCTGAGAAGATTACGGAGAGTTGGTCTGTCAAGGAG
Organism: Raja brachyura; assembly: GCA_963514005.1. The sequence goes on from OY740785.1 coordinate 112,502,791, forward strand.
GACTCTCTCTAACTTCTACAGGTGCACAGTAGAGAGCTTGCTGACCGGTTGCATCGTGGCTTGGTTCGGCAACTTGAGCGTCCAGGAGAGGAAAAGACTACAAAAAGTAGTAAACACTGCCCAGTCCATCATCGGCTCTGACCTCCCTGCCATCGAGTGGATCTATCGCAGTCGCTGCCTCAAAAAGGCTGGCAGTATCATCAAGGACCCACACCATCCTGGCCACACACTCATCTCCCTGCTACCTTCAGGTAGAAGGTACAGGAGCCTGAAGACTGCAACGACCAGGTTCAGGAATAGCTGCGTCCCCACAGCCATCAGGCTATTAAACCTGGCTCGGACAAAACTCTGAACATTAATAGCCCATTATCTGTTATTTGCACTTTATCTGTTTTATTTATTCATGTGTGTATATATTTATATAATGGTATATGGACACACTGATCTGTTCTGTAGTCAATGTCTACTATATTCTGTTGTGCTGAAGCAAAGCAAGAATTTCATTGTCCTATCAGGGACACATGACAATAAACTCTCTTGATCTTGAACTTGAACTACACAGATAGGGAAGGTTTAGAGGGATGTGGGCCGAACATGGGAAGGTGAGACTAGTGTAGACGTGGCATCTTGGGTCAGTGTGGGCAAGTTGGGCCGAAGAGCTTGTGTCCATGTTGTTGCATCCTGCTTCAATGCCAATGAATAATGATAATTTGATGTGCTCCAAGTTTAATTCCGCTCTCTCTGCAAAGACATGTGTGAAAGATGTGAAGGTGAGTAATTCATGTACTGCATGCAAAATCAAAACACTGACATCTACAGAACATCTGACACACGCGAGCATAACTGTAGTAGATGTCTGGCTAATAACTATTTCCATTAATTCAATTGTAAATTAGATCTGGAATGCTGTTCATCATGAATGACATTCATGTACAAAAATTACAGTGTACAAAATCATGAGAGGAATAGATCGGGTAGATGCACAGAGTCTCTTGCCCAGAGTAGGGGAATCGAGGACCAGAGGTTTAAGGTGAGAGGGGGAAGATCGAATAGGAACCTGAGGGGTCACTTTTTCACACAAAGGGTGGTGGATGCATGGAACGAGCTGCTGAGGGATGTAGTTGAGGCAGGGGCCATCGCAATGTTTCAGAAACATTTAGGCAGGTGCATGGCCTGAAGAAAGGTCTCGACCCTAAATGTCACCCATTCCTTCTCTCCAGAGATGCTGCCTGTCCCGCTGAGTAGCTACAGCTTTGTGTGTCTATCTTCGATTTAAACCAGCATCTGCAGTTCCTTCCTACACATGGACAGGAATAGGAAAACTAGATACAGTGAGATTCTTTGCTTGCATAAACCATGTACACAAGTAGCATCTACCTACGGTGCTGACAAAGCTTCAAAGCATGCCGGCTCTCCTTTTTGTTTTGTCCTCCCCACATACAGTGGTTCTCCATTGCCCCCCCCCCCCATTGTCCATTGTTCTTCCCCTCCCCCCTCACGGTGGTCCTCCACGCTCTCATCGACCCGCAAGGCATCGCCGCCGCCGTGAGGCTTCACCGCCGCCTAGGCCCCACCGTCACCGGGCTTCACTGCTGCCGCCACCAAGGCCTCACCATTGTCGACGCCCCACTTCACGCCTCCGCGGTGTCGACCCAGGCCCCAGCCCAGGCTTCCACGCGCCGATCCGGGAGGCGTCGTGACCGCGGCGTGTCGATAAAGGCCTCCGGCCGTGTTCCCGGTCCACAGCCATGCGGCCCATGTAGGAGGACAGGTTTAGAGGGAAATGGGCCAAACACTGGCAGGTGGGACTAGTGTAGATGGGGCATGTTGGTCGGTGTGGGCAAGTTGGGCCTGTTTCGACGTTGTATGACTCTATGATTACAATCAAGCCGTCCATAGTGTACAGATACAGGATACAAGAGAGATATAAAAGAGTGGGGAAATTGTAATGAATGATTGCAGGTCCACTCTGAGACCAGCACGCAGAGAGTGGCCTGGTGTGGGCGCCATCTTGGGAGTTTAATGTCTTTTTTGATAAGTATTGATGTTACTAAAGGATAGGGTTGCCAACTCTCTCACTCCCAAATGAGGTCAAAATACGGGACAAATTCCCGACGGCAATTCGTTGACCGACTCGGCCGTGGCTGGGTGAATGATGAGTTGGCCCGGGTGCTGGACTGCACACAAAGCCCAGCCGGCAGGCCAGCTGAGGAGGTTTGGCCCGGGGGCCGCGGGCAAAGTCCGGCGCCCCGTCCAACTCATGAACCGACGATCGGCCGTGAGAAGGAGGGGTGGTGGTGGTGTCGGTGGTAAGCGAAGGCCTGAAGGTGGTAAGCGACCGACGGGGCCACGGGCGAGGCGCTGCTGCACTCCATGGGCTGCACTGCGTTGGGACAGGTGAGGCGGGGCCGGACGCGGCGCTCCGACCCGACAGTCCCCTCGGCCCGAGCAGTAGCGGTCAAATACGGGACAAGGGCGGTCCCGTAGGGGACAAACAAATTTAGCCTTTTGGATGTAAGGGGGTACACAAAAGGCTGGGTGTAAGGAGCTAAGGAGCGAAGGAGATAGGCGACGTTTTGGGTTGAGACCCTTCTTCAGACCAGGCCAATTGGATGCCCCGGCTAATACGGTACAGTTGGCAACCCTCACAAGGGAACCCTGCACAGTTACATTGCAGAAGGCCGTGCATTGTAGTGACTGGAATTCTTTCTGAAGGTGTCTCAGATAGACATTGACATATCTTGTAGCTCGAGTATGCTTGAAGGAATCTCATATCTTTCCTGTTGCCTAAAAATAGTACACAGGGGAATGTCTTATCATTCAATTCAACTTGCAATCGTACATTACTCAACGGAAAATGCATCCCAATATTGTCGAACAGTATTTAAACCAATTCTGATCCGCTGATTTAAATTTCATTTTAACTTTTTACGAAAAAGGTTTTCAAAATTAGTACAGTTGTTTGTATCAGGGAACATATAGAGTGTTGCCAGTAGAAATAGTCTTCTGATTGAGTTAATGATGTTTAAAATGACTATTATTTCATTATCACAGCACCAGAGACCCAGGTTTGATGCTGTCTGTGTGGTGTTTGTACGTCCTTCCCGGTTTTCTCCAGGTGCTCCTGTTTCCTAATACCAAAGTCAGAACCTTTTTTCCCCAGGGTGGAAATGTGACAGATGAGAGAGCAATAACACACTTTGAGGCACATTGGAGGAGACTGCGTCTTTTAATTTGTTTCGATGGTATAACCCAGCGGTGAAAAAGTAAATATGTTACATTCGATGCTTGTTGATGAAGTGTCTCCACATTGTGGAGGTTACTGCTTACGACACACGCAAGACTTCTCCAAGAGAATATAGATATTTCTAATTTTGAGTAACCCTTGCATTTCCTCTCTCTCCATCCCTTCCCCAACTCCAGGCCTCCTACTAGTTTCACCGTTTTTCTCAACTCGTTATCACCTTTTCCACAGGCAACAATGGACCATTGTGAGCTCCACCTTCCCTTGATCATCCGACTGCTGGCCTTGATTTGCTCTTTCCATACCTTTCATTCTTTTGTTCTTTGTACCTTTTCATACCTCTAGTTTCCCTCTCCCTTGAATCTCAGTCTGAAGAAGGGTCTTAACCCGAAACTTCACCTTTAGTTTAGTTTAACCATATAACCATATAACCATATAACAATTACAGCACGGAAACAGGCCTTCTCGGCCCTTCCAGTCCGTGCCGACCATTTATTTTCCCCTGGTCCCATCTACCTGCACTCAGACCATACCCCTCCATTCCCTTCCCGTCCATATACCTATCCACTTTACTTTTAAATGTTAAAATCGAACCTGCCTCCACCACTTCTGCTGGAAGCTCATTCCACACAGCCACCACTCTCTGAGTAAAGAAGTTCCCCCTCATGTTACCCCTAAACTTCTGTCCCTTAATTCTCATGTCATGCCCTCTTGTTTGAATCTTTCCTACCCTCAATGGGAAAAGCTTATCCACGTCAACTCTGTCTATCCCTTTCATCATTTTAAAGACCTCAATCAAGTCCCCCCTTAACCTTCTGCGCTCCAAAGAATAAAGACCTAACTTGTTCAACCTTTCTCTGTAACTTAGTTGCTGGAACCCAGGCAACATTCTAGTAAATCTCCTCTGTACTCTCTCTATTTTGTCGGCATCCTTCCTATAATTAGGCGACCAAAGTCTTTAGTTTATAAATACACCTTTGGCCCACCGATTCTGCGCCGACCAGCGATCTCCGCACACTAACACTATCCTACACACACCAGGGACAATTTACATTTATACCAAGCCAGTTAACCTACAGACCTGCACGTCTTTGGAGTGTGGGAGGAAATCGGAGATCTCGGAGAAAACCCACGCAGGTCGCGGGGAGAACGTGCAAACTCCGTACAGACAGCACCCGTAGCCAGGATCGAACCCGGGTCTCCGGCGCAGTAAGGCGGCAACTCTACCGCTGCGCCCCCGTGCTGTCCCTAACAAAGGAGTTCATTCTTGAGGGCAAATAACAAGAGGATTTGAGTATAGATGTGGTCTCACCAGAGCCCTCTACAACTGCAGAAGATCCTCTTTACTCCTGTACTGAAATCCTCTTGTTATGAAGGCCAACATTCCATTGGCTTTCTTCACTGCCTGCTGTACCTGCACGCCAACTTTCAGTGACCGGTGTACAAGGACACCCAGGACTCGCTGTACCTCCCCCTTACCTAACCTAACCCCATTGAGATAATAATCTGCCCCCTTGTTTTTGCCGCCAAAGTGGATAACCTCACAGTTATCAATATTATACTGCATCTGACACACATCTGCCCACTCACTCAACCTGTCCAGGTCACCCTGCAACCTCCTAACATCCTCTTCACAGTTCACACTGCCACCCAGCTTTGTGTCATCCACAAACTTGCTAGTGTTGCTCCTAATTCCCTCTTCCAAATCATTTATATGGTAAACAGTTGCGGCCCCAACACCGAGCCTTGCGGCACTCCACTCACCACTGCCTGCCATTCTGTAAAGGACCCGTTCACTCCTACTCTTTGCTTCCGGTCTGCCAACCAATTTTCTATCCACGTCAACACCCTACCCCGAATACCATGTGCTCTAATTTTAGTCACCAGTCTCCCGTGCAGGACCTTATCAAAGGCTTTCTGAAAGTCTAGATACATTACATCCACTGGCACCCCTTCATCCATTTTACTTGTCACATTCTCAAAAAATTCCAGAAGATTAGTCAAGCATGATTTCCCTTTCATAAATCCATGCTGACTTGGACTAATCCTTTCACTGCTATCCAAATGCCCCATTATTACCTCTTTAATAAATGACTCCAGCATCTTTCCCACCATCGAAGTCAGGCTAACTGGTCTGTATTTCCCCATTTTCTCTCTCGCTCCTTTCTTGAAAAGTGGGATAACATTAGCTATCCTCCAATCCACAGGAACTGATCCTGAATCTATTGAACATTGGAAAATGATCACCAATGCGTCCACTATTTCTAGAGCCACCTCCCTGAGGACCCTGGGATGCAGACCATCAGGCCCAGGGGATTTATCATCCTTCAGTCCCATTAGCCCACCCAATACTATTTCTCGCCTTATGAAAATTTATTTCAGTTCCTCTACCCCCTTAGATCCTCTGTCCTCCAGTACATCTGGGAGATTGTTTGTGTCTCCCTTAGTGAAGACAGATCCGAAGCACCTGTTCAACTCTTCTGCCATTTCCTTGTTGCCCATAATAATTTCACCCGTGTCTGCCTTCAAGGGACCCACATTTGACTTTGCTACTCTTTTTCCCTTAACGTATCTAAAGATGCTTTTACCTTCTTTATATTCCTGGCCAGCTTCCCCTCGTACTTCATCTTTTCAGCCCGTATTGCCCGTTTTATTTCCTTCTGTTGTCCTATGAAAGTTTCCCAATCCTCTGGCTTCCGGCTACTCTTTGCTGTGTTATACATCTTTTCTTTTAGTTTTATTCTATCCCTAACTGGGATGAGGAAACACTTTTTCACACAGAGAGTTGTGAGTCTGTGGAATTCTCTGCCTCGGAGGGCGGTGGAGGCAGGTTCTCTGGTCACTTTCAAGAGAGAGCTAGATAGAGGACTTAAAGATAGCGGAGTCAGGGGATATGGGGAGAAGGCAGGAACGGGGTACTAACCATATAACCATATAACAATTACAGCACGGAAACAGGCCTTCACGGCCCTTCCAGTCCGTGCCGACCATTCATTTTCCCCTAGTCCCATCTACCTGCACTCAGACCATACCCCTCCATTCCCTTCCCGTCCATATACCTATCCACTTTACTTTTAAATGTTAAAATCGATCCTGCCTCCGCCACTTCTGCAGGAAGATCATTCCACACAGCCACCACTCTCTGAGTAAAGAAGTTCCCCCTCATGTTACCCCTAAACTTCTGTCCCTTAATTCTCATGTCATGCCCTCTTGTTTGAATCTTCCCTACCCTCAATGGGAAAAGCTTATCCACGTCAACTCTGTCTATCCCTTTCATCATTTTAAAGACCTCAATCAAGTCCCCCCTTAACCTTCTGCGCTCCAAAGAATAATGACCTAACTTGTTCAACCTTTCTCTGTAACTTAGTTGCTGGAACCCAGGCAACATTCTAGTGAATCTCCTCTGTACTCTCTCTATTTTGTTGACATCCTTCCTATAATTAATCCCCAATAATGTACTGATTGGGGATGATCAGCCGTGATCACATTGAATGGCGGTGCTGGCTCAAAGGGCCGAATGGCCTCCTTCTGCACCTATTGTCTATTGTCTAAATTAATTCCTGTCATTCCATAATGTACTGTGTGTGTCGACAGATAGACTGAAACATAACCTTGCATTCGTGACGACAAATATAACGATCCAACACGTCCTCATTAATCATAGATCAGCTAGAAATACCACTTGCATCGATTACTTTGAACTTCCCCTCTTTAATATAAAGCATTACAAGGACGCCAGGCGGACTTTCTTTGTATTTATGCTATTGATTGCAACTGAAGATGTGCTTTCTCTCCCTTTAATCCCTTCCCCTTCCCTGTCGTGACTCGATAAAGGATCACAGGAGGTGTTGACTACTTGTGGGTAGTGTTTGGAAGCTGCAGGAGTAAAAATATCCTAACAGGAGTCATGTAGAGGCCTCCGAATTGTAGAGAGGATATGCAGTGCATTCAGAAATTCAGGCCCATTCATTTTTTCCACATTACAGCCTTGTTTTAAAACGGTTAAATTCTTTTTTTTTTATCATCAATCTACACACAATACCCCAGAAGCGAAAAGAGGTGTTTAGAAATGTTTGAAAAGTAATTAAAAAGTATTAAAATTCTGGAAGGGACCATTATCCCCTACAATTAAAATGTGGACAGTGGAAATGTTGGAGACGTTGCAATTGGAGAGAATTAGGTTTGTCCTAGTGGACAAATATGAACTTTTTGAACAAATATGGTCTCCATTCACTGACTATATGAAGGGGTAGCTGGGCTCAGCATTGTAACTCTACAAGTACCCGGTGGTAAGATCAGATGAAAAGATCTAATCTGAAATTTGTATACTCGTCTCTATATATATATTGTTATTTGAAATTGTTCCATTCATTGTTAAGATGTATACTTCAATTGTATGCCTGTAAATTAATGGCCATTTAAATCAACTTGCGAGTGGGTTTTAGTGGAATGCGGTGGTTTGGAACGTTGCGGTTTACGGTGAAGTCGGGAGGAAAAATACTGTTTGTTCATACATTTTTTTGGACCCCATTTCGCAACATGAAAATATTATTAAAGCCTCCCGAAAAACCAACTTTTAATATAAAAATAAACTATTTACCTTTTTTTGTCCCCTACGCAAAATCCTTCCCGTTGTCGGTGCTCACGGCTTTTGAAGGTGATTTTTAAATTACTCTAGTTAATAAATAATTTAGAGTAATTTAAAAATACCTTCATTCATGAAATGTCGGAGCAATTTTTCTTCCGCAACGAAATCGCCCGACATTCATCAATTTTCCATGTCTGTTGAAAAACGGCACTTTAAGCCCGCCCCCCTCTGAAAGGCGCCAAAGTCGCGCACACGGGGAGCGGCAGAACTGCAGCGCTGCTCAAGGTAAGTTTTGTAACATACCTATATATTGCTTTGTAATACTTATATAACTTTGGAAATATGTAAAATGTATATCTGAAAAAAACTGTTATATTATTAGTAATATGTATGGCTTCTAATAAAAATATTATTTTTAAAAAAGTAATTAAAAAGAAATAACTGAAATATCACATTTACATTAAGGATTCAGACCCTTTGCTATGACACTCCAAATTGAGCTTCAGTTCATCCTGTTCCCATTGATTATCCTATTGATAGATGGTTCTACAACAGGATTGGAGTCCACCAGTGGTAAATTAAATGGATTGGACATGATTTGGAAAGGCACACCCCTGTCGATATAAGGTCCCACAGTTGGCAGTGCAAGTCAGAGCAAAGACCAAGCCATGAAGATGAAGGAATTGTAGTGTAGGCCTCAGAGCCAGGATTGTGTGGAGACACAGATCTGGGGAAGGGTATAAACCAATTTCTGCAGCATTGCAGGTCCCCACGAGCACAGTGGCCTCCTTCATTCTTAAATGGAAGAACTTTGGAACCACCAGGACTCTTCATAGAGCTGGCCGCCCGGCCAAACTGAGCAATCGGGGGAAAAGGGCCTTGGTCAGGGAGGTGACCAAGAACCCGATGGTCACTCTGACAGGGCTCCAGAGTTCCTCTGTGGAGATGGGAGAACCTTCCAGAAGGACAACTATATCTGCAGCACTCCACCAATCAGGCCTTTATGGTAGAGTGGCCAGACGGAAGCCACTCCTCAGTAAGAGGCACATTGCAGCCTGCTTGGAGTTTGTCAAAAAGGTTGTTTTCCCTGGTGCTCTGGTCTGATGAAACCAAGATTGAACTCTTTGGCCTGAATGCCAAGCATCACGTCTGGAGGAAACCAGGCTTCGCTCATCACCTGGCCAATACTATACCTACAGTGTAGCATGGTGGTGGCAGCATCATGCTGTGGGGATGTTTTTCAGTGGCAGGAACCGGAAGACTAGTCAAGATCGAGGGAAAGATGAACGGAGCAAAGTACAGAGAGATCCTGGATGAAAACCTGCTCCAGAGCATTCTGGACCTCAGACTGGAGCGGAGGTTCACCTTCCAACAGACAACGACCCTAAGAACACAGCCAAGACAATGCAGGAATGGCTTCGTGACAAGTCTGTGAATGTCCTTGAGTGGCCCAGCCAGAGCCCGGACTTGAACCCGATCGAACATCTCTGGAGGGACCTGAAAATAGCTGTGCATTGACGCTCCCCATCCAACCTGACAGAGCTTGAGAGGATCTGCAGAGAAGAATGGGAGAAATTACCCAAATACAGGTGTGCCAAGCTTGTAGCGTTACACCCAAGAAGACTTGAGGCTGTAATCGCTGCCAAAGGTGCCTCAACAAAGTACTGAGTAAAGGGTCTGAATACTTATGTAAATGTGAGATTCTAGTTATTTCTTTTTAATTACTTAGCAAAAATATGTAAACGCCTGTTTTTGCTTTTTTATTATGGGGTATTGAGTGTAGATTGATGATTTTAAAAAGAATTCAATACATTTTAGAATAAGGCTGTAACGTAACAAAATGTGGAAAAAGTGAAGGGGTCTGAATACTTTCCGAATGCACTGCAGCGTACAAGTTAGATCAGGAGATACGAGCAGCATGTTAGAAAGGCAATGCTACAGTGGTCATGGGGATTTCAACGTACAGATAGACTGGGAAAAGCAGGTTGGGGGTAATGGATGTCAAGAAAAGGAATTTGTACAATGCCTACAAGACGATTTCTTAGACTCGCACAGCGGCACAGCGGTAGCATTGCTGCCTTACCGCACCAGAGACCCGGGTTCAATCCTGACTACGGGTGCTGTCTGTGCGGAGTTTGTGCGTTCTCCCCGTGACCTGCATGGGTTTACACCCCGGGTGCTCCAGTTTCCTCCCACACTCCAAAGATGTACAGGTATGTAGGTTAATTGACTTGGTAAAAATTGTAAATTGTCCCTAGTGTGTGTGTGAGATAGTGTGCGGGGATCGCTGGTCAGTGCGGACTCGGTGGTCGAAGGCCCAGTTTCCGCGCTGTATCTCGTTAAAATTTAGAAGATTGAGGGGGGATCTTATAGAAACTTACAAAATTCTTAAGGGGTTGGACAAGCTAGATGCTGGAAGATTGTTCCCGATGTTGGGGGAGTCCAGAACAAGGGGTCACAGTCTAAGGATAAGGGGGAATTCCTTTAGGACCGAGATGAGGAAAACATTCTTTACACAGAGAGTGGTGAGTCTCTGGAATTCTCTGCCACAGAAGGTAGTTGAGGCCAGTTCATTGGCTATATTTAAGAGGGCGTTAGATGTGGCACTTGTGGCTAAAGGGATCAGGGGGTACGGAGAGAAGGCAGGTACGGGATACTGAGTTGGATGATCAGCCATGATCACATTGAATGGCGGTGCAGGCTCGAAGGGCCGAATGGCTTACTCCTGCACCTATTTTCATATGTTTCTAAACTAAACTAACAGAAAATGCAGTCTGTGGTTGAGCCCACTGTGGAAGATGCAATGTTTACGAAGGAACTGCAGATGCTGGAAAAACGAAGGTAGACAAAAGTGCTGGAGAAACTCAGCGGGTGGGGCAACATCTATGGAGCGAAGGAAAACGTTTCGGGTCGAAACCCTTCTTCAGACTCAAAATAGGCAAAGTTTCAGGTCAGACTGAAGAAGGGTTTCGACCCAAAACGTTGCCTATTTCCTTCACTCCATAGGTGCTGCCTCACCCGCTGAGTTTCTCCAGCATTTTTTTCTACCATAGGAGATGCAATTCTGGATTTGGTGTTTAATTAGGGATCTTAAGGTGAAGGAACCCCTAGAAATCAGTGATCATAATATGATAGAAATCTTATGAACTTTATGATGTATTCACTACAATTGTAGAACCAGACTGATTCCTGGGATGTCAGGACTGTCTTATGAAGAAAGACTGGATAGACTCGGTTTATACTCTCTAGAATTTAGGAGATTGAGAGGGGATCTTATAGAAACTTACAAAATTCTTAAGGGGTTGGACAGGCTAGATGCAGGAAGATTGTTCCCGATGTTGGGGAGGTCCAGGACAAGGGGTCACAGCTTAAGAACTGCAGATGCCGGTTTACTAAAAACAAAGTCACAAAGTGCTGGAGTAACTCAGCGGGTCAGGCAGCATCTCTGGAGAACATGGATAGGTGACGTTTCACAGAGTGCTGGAGTAACTCAGCGGGTCAGGCAGCATCTGTGGAGAACATGGATAGGTGACGTTTCACAGAGTGCTGGAGTAACTCAGCGGGTCAGGCAGCATCTGTGGAGAACATGGATAGGTGACGTTTCACAGAGTGCTGGAGGAACTCAGCGGGTCAGGCAGCATCTGTGGAGAACATGGATAGGTGACGTTTCACAGAGTGCTGGAGGAACTCAGCGGGTCAGGCAGCATCTGTGGAGAACATGGATAGGTGACGTTTCACAGAGTGCTGGAGTAACTCAGCGGGTCAGGCAGCATCTGTGGAGAACATGGATAGGTGACGTTTCACAGAGTGCTGGAGTAACTCAGCGGGTCAGGCAGCATCTGTGGAGAACATGGATAGGTGACGTTTCATAGAGTGCTGGAGGAACTCAGCGGGTCAGGCAGCATCTGTGGAGAACATGGATAGGTGACGTTTCACGGAGTGCTGGAGTAACTCAGCGGGTCAGGCAGCATCTGTGGAGAACATGGATAGGTGACGTTTTGGGTCGGAACCCTTCTTCAGACTGCAGATGTTAGAAACATAGAAATTAGGTGCAGGAGTAGGCCATTCGGCCCTTCGAGCCTGCACCGCCATTCAATATGATCATGGCTGATCATCCAACTCAGTATCCCGTACCTGCCTTCTCTCCATACCCCCTGATCCCTTTAGCCACAAGGGCCACATCTAACTCCCTCTTAAATATAGCCAATGAACTGGCCTCAACTACCCTCTGTGGCAGAGAGTTCCAGAGACCCACCACTCTCTGTGTGAAAAAAGTCCTTCTCATCTCGGTCCTAAAGGATTTCCCCCTTATCCTTAAGCTGTGACCCCTTGTCCTGGACCTCCCCAACATCGGGAACAATCTTCCTGCATCTAGCCTGTCCAACCCCTTAAGTATTTTGTAAGATCCCCTCTCAATCTTCTAAATTCTAGAGTATATAAACCGAGTCTATCCAGTCTTTCTTCATACGACAGTCCAGACATCCCAGGAATCAGTCTGGTGAACCTTCTCGGCACTCCCTCTATGGCAATAATGTCCTTCCTCAGATTTGCATGCCCTCTAGTCCTTGACACTTCCACCTTGAGCAAAAGCCACCTCTGACTGTCTATCCTATCTGTGCCTTCCCATAATCAAATATCCACATCTATCCGGATATACCAAAGATTACCAATTATATTTAATTCAGAAAACCAAACTGAGCTGAAATCAATGTATAAGGTTTGCGTTTTATTCCCCATCTATAAGTAAATCATTACAGCACAGGCAAACCACAGACTCAAACTCTCTGGTATTTATGCTTCTGATGTTCTTGCAGATGTTACCTCTTTCAGAATGATGGGGTGAAGCATGTTCATTTTGTCGTAGGAGCAGAATAAGGTCACTCGGTCCATCGAGTCTATTCTGCCAATCAATCATGGCTGATTTACTTCAGAGATACAACGTGGAAACAGGCCCTGTCGGTCCACTGTGTCCGCAACGTCCAGCGATCCCCACACATTAACACTATCCTTGACATACCAGGGGCAATTCTCACATTTACCGAACCAATTAACCTGCGGACCTGCAGACTTGGAGCAAGGGAGGAAATCGAAGATCTCAGAGAAGGTCACGGGGAGAACGTACAAACTCCGTACAGACAGTGGCCGTAGTCGGGATCGAACCCGTGTCTCTGGCGCTGTGAGGCAGCAACTCTACCGCTGCGCCACTGTGCTGCCCTATCTACCTCTCAACCCCATTCTCCTGCCTTCTCCCCGTAACCCCTGACACCCGTACGAATCAAGAATCTATCTATCTCTGCCTTTAAAATATCCGTTGACTTGGCCTCCACAGCCGTCTGTGGCAATGAATTCCACAGATTCACCACCCTCAGACTAAAGAAATTCCTCCTTGTCTCCTTTCTAAAGGTGCGTCCTTTTAGTATGAGTTTGAAAGGTACGCCCTTATATTCTTGAGGTATGAGGTAAATGATAAGGTCATTGTTTAAATAAACGCCCTCCCTCCCTGCGACCGCCACAATCCCGTGTCCCGTCCTTGCGAAATGGTCGGGTGGGGGGCGAACTGCAAACACACAAACTCTGCCCAACAGCCCAGTAGGGGTAGGAGTTAGAATGAGGCCATTCGGCCCATCAAGCCCACTTCTCAACTCCCGGTTGCGTCTTGCGCCGACCTACGGAGGAAGCTGGCGTGGCGGAGGTCCCGGCCCATCGTCCAGTCCTGCGCGGGGGGTTGGGGGGATGGAGGAGGGTTGTCGTCACTTGAGCCGCCTGGATCTCCGCTCCGAGAGTTCGCTGATGGGCACGGCCAGGTGGTAGAAGCTGGGCAGCCTGATGTCGTAGCGGAGGCCGCTGCTGACACACACCTTGTCGTTCAGGGAGTGCAGCTTGTCCGCGATATCCTTGCCGATCAGGACGGAAAAGAGTCTGGAAATACGGCGGTGCCGGGCAAATAACAGGTAGAGTTTCTTCCTCCTCCAAGCGGCGAAACGGCAGTCTGTCTCGGCTGTCAGAGTCACCTGGAAAAGCCACAATGAGGGAAATGCAGTATTAGTCTATTTTAGTTTGTGTTTAGTTTATTGTAGCAATGTTACAAAATTTTGAGATTTTACAAATCAAGTCTGCAGTTTATCCCATCAGATAAAGCATAAAAAGAAGTTTAATTTGACACCTAATTCACTTTCATATCTTCAGTATTAAAAAAGTTATGACCATTTTCATACTCGGAAATTAGCATCTTGTTCCCCATTGCCTTTCCATTGACTTAACTCAAAAGCTGTGATCTAGGACAGTCAAAAGCCCATAACTTTCTTAAAAATTAAAAGAACTCAATGAAATTTTCAGCTATTATAGATTGAAGCCTTCTGAAACAAATATGAAACAATCTTACTTGGATGACCTGAAATTAAAGCATATAATTAGTTAGTTATCTAATTGTAGCTAATTACAAAATTCAATTACTAGATCTAAACATCTATCCATTTCTTAAGAAAAGATAAACATTTTTAAATTGCCTAAGTGTCCAAATAGCATTCACACAATAATCCACAATATTACATGATTTTCAAATCTAATTTTCATGAATTTCTGGGCCAAATTGACGGAATTTAGTCTTTAATGCCTGTAAATGAATGGCCATTTAAATCAACTAGCGACTGGGTTTTAGTGGAATGCGGTGGATTGGAACGTTGGGGTTTGCTGTGAAGTCGGGAGGAAAAATACTGTTGGTTCATACATTTTTTTGGACCCCTTTTCGCAACATGAAAATATTATTAAAGCCTCCATAAAAAACAACTTTTAATATAAAAATAAACTGAATACCTTTTTTTCTCCCCTACGCAAAATCCTTCCTGTTGTCGGCTCTCACGGCTTTTGAAGGTGATTTTTAAATTACTCTAGTTAATAAATAATCTAGCGTAATTTAAAAATACCTTCATGAATGAAATGTCGGAGCGATTTTTCTTCCGCAACGGAATCGCCCGACATTGATCGATTTTCCCAGTCTGCAGAAAAACGGCACTTTAAGCCCGCCCCCCTCTGAAGGGTGCCAAAGTCACGCACACGGGGAGCAGCAGAACTGCAGCGCTGCTCAAGGTAAGTTTTGTAACATACCTATTTATTGTCACGTGTACAGAGGTACAGCGAAAAGCTTTTGTTGCGTGCTAACCAGTCAGCGGAAAGACAATACATGATAAAGAAACATAGAAAATAGGTGCAGGAGTAGACCATTTGGCCCTTTGAGCCAGCACCGCCATTCAATATGATCATGGCCGATCATACAAAATCAGTACCCCGTTCCCACTTTCTCCCCATATCCCTTGATTCCTTTAGCCCTAAGAGCTAAATTTAATCTTTAGAAGATTGAGGGGGGACCTTATAGAAACTTACAAAATTCTTAAGGGGTTGGACTAGCTAGATGCTGGAAGATTGTTCCCGATGTTGGGGGAGTCCAGAACAAGGGGTCACAGTCTAAGGATAAGGGGGAATTCCTTTAGGACCAAGATGAGGAAAACATTCTTTACACAGAGAGTGGTGGGTCTCTGGAATTCTCTGCCACAGAAGGTAGTTGAGGCCAGTTCATTGGCTATATTTAAGAGGGCGTTAGATGTGGCACTTGTGGCTAAAGGGATCAGGGGGTATGGAGAGAAGGCAGGTACGGGATACTGAGTTGGATGATCAGCCATGATCACATTGAATGGCGGTGCAGGCTGGAAGGGCCGAATGGCCTACTCCTGCACCTATTTTTCTATGTTTCTATGTTTCTAACTCTCTTGAAAACATCCAGTGAATTGGCCTCCACTGCCTTCTGTGGCAGAGAATTCCACAGATTCACAACTCTCTGGGTTAAAACGTTTGTCCTAAATGGCCTACCCCCTAATTCTTAAACTGTGTTCAGTAAACATTTAGTGCAAGGTACAGCCCAGTAAAGTCCGACCCAAGATAGTCCGAGGGTCACCAATGAGGTAGATGGCAGCTCTGGACTGCTCAGTTTGCCTTGGCCTACCTGATCTCCCAGTGGCCAAGCACTTTGACTCACCTTCACATTCCCACACTGACCTCTCTGTCTTGGGCCTCCTCCGCTGTCAGAGTGAGGCTACACGCAAATTGGAGGAACACCACCTCATACTTCGCTTGGGCAGCTTACACCCCAGCGGTATGATTTTTGATTTCTCTAATTTCGAGTAACCCTTGCTTTACCACTCTCTCTGTCCACCCCTCCCCCCCCCACCCTAGTCGTCCTTCATTATCACCTCTTCACCAGCCAACAATGGACCTTTGTGGGCTCCACCTGTCCAGAGTCATTGGTGCCAGTTCTGATTTGTTTCGTACCTTTTCAGACCTCTAGTTTCCTTGTCCTTGACTCTCAGTCCGGAGAAGGGTCTAAACCCGAAACGTCACCTATTCCTTTTCTCCAAAGATGCTGCCTGTCCCGCTGAGTTAAGGGCCTGTCCCACTCGGGCAACCCAATCCGCGAGTTCTGGCGAGTTTGCCCTCGACTCATACTCGCAGCATGGTCGACACGAGGTCGTAGGAGGTCTTCGTAACACTCCTTCATGCTCGAGAGTGGTCTTCGCGTACTCAAGGCTCAGCTAGGTCGCGGCGTTTTTTTCAATATGTTAAAAAATGCCCGTGAGTAAAAAAAGATCGCCATGGAAAAAATCGATACATTTTTTACTCGAAGGTTTAGTCGTAGTAGGTCGGCATGTTAGTCGTAGGTAATCGAGGGTAGTCAAAGGTAGTCGTAGATAGTCTTCATCATAGTCGAAGGGAGGTCGAAGGAGGTCGTCTTCACTCTCCACTATTCGGTGTTCAATTTTCCCGAAGTTAGTTGTAGCTGGTCTTCAACATAGTCGAAGGAGGTCTTCAACATGCCATTTTTTTAAACTCTTCCAAACTCGCCAATTAGGTCGCCCAAGTGGGACAGCCCCTTAACTTCAGCATTGTGTGTTCTATCGGTTGCTCACTCATTGTTGATAGGGTGGTTTAGTTGCCTGATAATAGCTGGGAAGAAACTGTCCCTGAATATGGAGGTGTGCATGTTCACACTTCCAACCTCTTGTCTGATGGGAAATTCAATCTTTTAATTGGAGAATCCAGCATCTTGCAGTTCCCCTCTACACACCTGGGGAGGGTATCTGTGTTGGGGCCAAGTGCTACCCAACCTTTTTTACACAAAGGGTGGTGGGTGTGTGGAATCAGATGCTGCTGGAGGAGGTAGTTGATGCGGAGACATTTAGAGAGATACATGGATAGGACAGGTTTAAGGGTTATAGGCCAAACGCAGGCAGGTGGGACTAGTGTAGATGGGACAGGTTGGTCTGTGTGTGTGGGCAAGTTGGGCCGAAGGGCCTGTTTCCACTGAATCCTCCAGCAAAACACCATCATCTGCAGCAATGGGAAAAGGGGAAGTACAACGGGATCTGGGGGTCCTTGTTCATCAGTATATGAAAGTAAGCAGGGTACACAAAAGGCTGGAGAAACTCAGCGGGTGCAGCAGCATCTAAGGAGCGAAGGAGATAGGCGACGTTTCGGGTCGAGACCCTTCTTCAGACTCCGACGTTTCGGGTCGAGACCCTTCTTCAGAAAGTAAGCATGCAGGTACAGCAGGCAGTGAAGAAAGCGAATGGCATGTTGGCCTTTATAACAAGAGGAGTCGAGTATAGGAGCAAAGATGTCCTTCTGCAGTTGTACAGAGCCCTTGTGAGACCACACCTAGAGTATTGTGTGCAGTTTTGGTCCCCTAATTTGAGGAAGGACATTCTTGCTATGGAGGGAGTGCAGCGTAGGTTCACAAGGTTAATTCCTGGAATGGCGGGACTGTCATATGCTGAGAGAATGGAGCGGCTGGGCTTGTACACTCTGGGGTTTAGAAGGATGAGAGGGTATCTTATTGAAACATATAAGATTGTTAAGCGTTTGGACACGCTCTAGGCAGGAAACATGTTCCCGATGTTGGGGGGAGTCCAGAACCAGGGGCCACAGTTTAAGAATAAGGGGTAAGCCATTTAGAACGGAGTCGAGGAAACACTTTTTCTCACAGAGAGTTGTGAGTCTGTGGAATTCTCTGCCTCAGTGGGCAATGGAGGCCGGTTCTCTGGATACTTTCAAGAGAGAGCTAGATAGGGCTCAACAATAACGGAGTCAGGGGATATGGGGAGAAGGCAGGAACGGGGTACTGATTGGGGATGATCAGTCATAATCACGTTGAATGGCGGTGCTGGCTCGAAGGGCCAAATGGCCTACTCCTGCACCTATTGTCTATTGATGCTCAAACACTGCCAATTCAGGGTGTCATGAAGTTGGAAAGGGTGCAGAGAAGATGTGTAAGGAGGAGTCCAGGACTCGTGGGCCTGAGCTACAGGGAGAGGTTGAGCAGTCCAGGACTCTATTCCCTGGAGCGCAGGAGGATGAGGGGTGATCTTATGGAGGTGTACAAGATAATGAGAGAAATAGATCGGGTAGATAGATGCACAGTGTCTTGCCCAGAGCTGAGGAACCAAGCAGAAAAGGGCATAAGTTTCAAGTGTGACGGGAAAGATTTAATGGGAACCTAATGGACATCTTTTTCACTCAAGGAGGGGTGTATGTATGGAACGAAGGAGAAGTAGTGCCAGTTAGCAATGGCTGCAGGAGTAGGCCATTCGGCCCTTCTAGCCAGCACCGCCATTCAATGTGATCATGGCTGATCATCCCCAATCATATAACAATTACAGCACAGAAACAGGCCTCGGCCCTTCCAGTCCGTGCCGACCATTTATTTTCCCCTAGTCCCATCTACCATCCAATCAGTACCCCCGTTCCTGCCTTCTCCCCATATCCCCTGACTCCGCTATCTTTAAGAGCCCTATCTAGCTCTCTCTTGAAAGCATCCATAGTACCGGCCTCCACCGCCCTCTGAGGCAGAGAATTCCACAGACTCACAACTACAGTAGCAACATGGAAAATACATTTGAGCTAATGCTCTACTCCAGCTATTGCCCTCAACTCATTACTTTCAGTGTGGACAAGCAGCACAGAGCGATGAAACAACTGACAGACGGTAAATGCCTATGACACAACCACGTGCCCGCCCCTAGGTGGCTAGAATCCCGTAAGAGCTCCCTAAGCAGCGGCACCCCATTGGCAACAACACCGACTGAAGCTCTCCTCCAGATGTGGAAGAACAGACTCGCCACCGTCCCTAGTTCCACCAAGACGGGCACACCAGCAGCAGAGTGTTGACTCGGGCAGTGAAGGGTGACAATGGGGCGACATCGGGGGTCCAACAACCTGTGACAACCTGTGGCACACGGCCCCAGACAATGCAACACTAATGGTCCCTGTCCCACTGTACGAGCTAATTCAAGAGATCTCCTGAGTTTCCACAGATTCGAACTCGGAGAATTACGGTAATGGCCGCTCGTAGGTACTCGGGGCTCTCGTGGACATTTTTCAACATGTTGAAAAATCTTCACGAGTCTTCCCGAGCTTACCGCGTTTCCTGACTACCTGCCGTTAGCTTCACGAGCCACTAAGAGACGTCCCCGAGCTCCGACGTATCCGCAACGTACATTCTACGTGCTTACCGCGAGTTTGATTTTTTTAAAAAACTCCATAGACAATAGGTGCAGGAGTGCAAGAACTCGGGAGAGCTCTTGAATTAGCTTGTACAGTGGGACAGCCCCTTCACTGCAGTGCCCATTGCTGGATAATCCATGTACTACTGCAGACCTTGCACTTAACACTCCAATAGCACAAGGACGTGCACAGCAGTGGCGAGCCACGATATAGCATAAGGACACGGAAGAAGAAGAAATCCGAAGACTGAAACGTCACCTATCCATGTTCTCCACAGATGCTGCCTGACCCGCTGAGTTCCTCCAGCACTCTGTGAAACGTCACCTATCCATGTTCTCCACAGATGCTGCCTGACCCGCTGAGTTACTCCAGCACTCTGTGAAACGTCACCTATCCATGTTCTCCACAGATGCTGCCTGACCCGCTGAGTTACTCCAGCACTCTGTGAAACGTCACCTATCCATGTTCTCCACAGATGCTGCCTAACCCGCTGAGTTACTCCAGCACCTGCAATTTTTACCAACCAGCATCTGCAGTTCCTTGGTTCTACCTAGAGAGCGGTCCTGAACTACTATCTACCTCATTGGTGACCCTCAGACTATCTTTGATCGAACTTTACTGGCTTTACCTTGCACTAAATCCTCTCATGCATCTGTACACAGTAAATGTATCGATTTTAATAGTGTAATGTCTTTCTGCTGACGCTCTGCACTGTACAATAAACTGAACTGAACTAAGTATTTATTGGTTCCATTTCGGTACATTTGACAAGAAAACACTTTTATCTCTTCAAGTCTCATCTGTGACTATAAGAAGAACTCACTTCTCAATGATCGTACCAGGGGAGTTTCCTCGTCTCCGTTCTAAATGGCTTACTCCTTATTCTTAAACTGTGGCCCCTGGTTCTGGACTCCCCCAACATCGGGAACATGTTTGAAGGTAGACAAAAGTGCTGGAGAAACTCAACGGATGCAGCATAGAAACATAGAAATTAGGTGCAGGAGTAGGCCATTCGGCCCTTCGAGCCAGCACCGCCATTCAATATGATCATGGCTGATCATCCAACTCAGTATCCCGTACCTGCCTTCTCTCCATACCCTCTGATCCCCTTAGCCACAAGGGCCACATCTAACTCCCTCTTAAATATAGCCAATGAACTGGCCTCAACTACCCTCTGTGGCAGAGAGTTCCAGAGACCCACCACTCTCTGTGTGAAAAAAGTCCTTCACAACTCGGTCCTAAAGGATTTCCCCCTTATCCTTGAGCCGTGACCCCTTGTCCTGGACCTCCCCAACATCGGGAACAAACATCGAGAAGCCAATCAACCGACAAACCTGCGCCTGTTTGGAATGTGGGCGGAAACCCACGCAGCTCACCAGGAGAACGTGCAAACTCCACACTGACAGAACTCGGTTCCTGGGGTTGTAACCTCTGTCCGTGTAATCACACTGACGAGCGCTCGATTGTAGACTATGAATGGCTCGTTTATATTGTCTTTCCGCTGAATGGGTAGCATGTAACAAAAGCTTTTCACTGTACCTCGTTATACGTGGCAATAAACTAAACTCAAACGCAAGTGTAGCCCTCAACTCAAGGCAGCAACTCTACCGCTGCACCACTGTGTCTAATGCATAAGATTAGTTTGGCATTTTTATTAAACCGCGTCACCAGAGGACATAGGTTCAAGGTGAAGGAGAATCCGAGGGGTAACTTTTCCACACAAAGGGTGGTGAGGTTATGGAACCATCTGCCAGAGGGGGTAGTTGAGGCTGGGACTATCCCAATGTTTAACAAACAGATGGGTGCATGGATAGGACAGGTTTGGAGGGTAATGGACCAAGCGCAGGCAGGTGGGACTGGTGTAGCTGGAACATTGTTGGTGGGTGTGGGCAAGTTGGGCCAAAGGGTCTGTTTCCACTGTATCACTCTATGACTGTTATTTTAAGTTCCCCGACCTTAAAAGATCGCTCTTGTTCAGTTCAGTGTAGTTTAGATTATTGTCGCGTGGACCGAGGTACAGTGAAAATCTTTTTTTTTGCTCCCACTAATAAATGCAACTCTTAGGGATAGCGGAGTTAAGGGATATGGGGAGAAGGCAGGAACGGGGTACTGATTGGGGATGATCAGCCATGATCACATTGGATGGCGGTGCTGGCTCGAAGGGCCGAATGGCCTACTCCTGCGCCTGTTGTCTATTGTCTATAAGCCAGTGGTTCTCATTTCACCTGAAATATCCCATTCTCCGACGGTCTGAGTGAATCCCATTCAGGGGAATCGAGGAACTGATACGGATAAATATAATGCAAAAGCTCCCCGTCGGCCGTCACCCGAATCCTGCGAAGAAATAAAGCGAGATTAGGTGTCATAAACACGAAGCGCACGCCCGCCGTCTGATCGCTTCAACGCTCGACAAGCCCGACGGCCTCGGTGGGAAGCTCCTGACCCTCAGGTCCATGTCTCTGAATCTCCTAACAATAGACAACAGACAATAGGTGCAGGAGTAGGCCATTCGGCCCTTCGAGCCAGCAACGCCATTCAATGTGATCATGGCTGATCATCCCCAATCAGTACCCCGTTCCTGCCTTCTCCCCATATCCCCTGACTCGGCTATCTTTAAGAGCCCCATCTAGCTCCCTCTTGAAAGCATCCAAAGAACCGGCCTCCACCGCCCTCTGAGGCAGAGAATTCCACAGACTCAACACCCTCTGTGAGAAAAAGTGTTTCCTCGTCTCTGTTTCTAAATGGCTTACTCCTTATTCTTAAACTGTGGCCCCTGGTTCTGGACTCCCCCAACATCGGGAACGTGTTTCCTGCCTCTAGCGTGTCCAAACCCTTAACAATCTTATATGTTTCAATGAGATCCCCTCTCATCCTTCAAAACTCCAGAGTGTACAAGCCCAGCTGCTCCATTCTCTCAGCATATGACAGTCCCGCCATCCCGGGAATTAACCTGGTGAACCTACGCTGCACTCCCTCAATAGCAAGAATGTCATTCCTCAATTTAGGGGACCAAAACTGCACACAATACTCCAGGTGTGGTCTCACTAGGGCTCTGCACAACTGCAGAAGGACCTCTTTGATCCTATATTTGATTCCTCTTGTTATAAAGGCCATATAACCCCTTTTGGACTATTGAATGCAGATGTTGGGAGGTCATGTTGCATTTACATAAGACATTGGTGAGGCCGCATTTACAGCTGGCAGGCACGATGGGGCAAGGGAAGAATTTTTGCCCTACACTGCCTGGAACCCGGGTTCGATCCCGTCTACAGGTGCCGTCTGTACAGAGTTTGTATGTTCTCCCCGTGACCGCGTGGGCTTTCTCCGGGTGCTCCGGTTTCCTCCCACACTCCATAGGTTAATTGGCTTTGGCAAAACTGCAAACTGTCCTTAGTGCATGTTGGGGCAGTGTTAGTGTATGGAGGGTCGCTGGTCGACATGGACTCAGTGGGCCGAACGGCCTGTTTCTATGCTTTCAATACACTAAACTAAACTAAAGTCAGACCACTTCGGTGGGAAGCGCCTGTCCCTGAGGAATATTAAGTATGGCAGGCGAGGACTCTATTCTTTCGAACGAAGGACGATGAGGTGTACAAAATCATGAGAGGAATAGATAGAAACATAGAAAATAGGTGCAGGAGGCGGCCATTTGGCCCTTCGAGCCAGCACCGCCATTCATTGTGATCATGGCTGATCGTCCCCAATCAATAACCCGTGCCTGCCTTCTCCCCATATCCCTTGACTCCACTAGCCCCTAGAGCTCTATCTAACTCTCTCTTAAATCCATCCAGTGACTTGGCCTCCACTGCCCTCTGGGGCAGGGAATTCCACAAATTCACAACTCTCTGGGTGAAAAAGTTTTTTCTCACCTCAGTCTTAAATGACCTCCCCTTTATTCCAAGACTGTGGCCCCTGGTTCTGGACTCGCCCAACATTGGGAACATTTTTCCAGCATCTAGCTTGTCCAGTTCTTTTATAATTTTATATGTTTCTATAAGATTCCCCCTCATCCTTCTAAACTCCAGTGAATACAGGCCTAGGTACAAGATCAGGTAAATGCACCCAGAGTAGGATAATCAAGAACCCCTGGTTTGGGGTGAGGGGAGAAATATTTGTTAGGAACCCAAGGGGCAATTTTTTTTAAACAAAGAGTGGTGAGTATTTGAAACGAACTGCCGGAGGAGGTAGTTGAGGCAAGTACTATCACAACGTTTAAGAAACATTCAGGCAGGCAGATGGATAGGACAGGTTTGGAGTGAAAGATGGGCCAAACACAGGCAGGTGGGACTAGTGTAGATGAGACATGATGGTCGGTGTGGGCAAGTATTGCCGAAGGGCCTATTTCCATACTGTATGACTCTGTGGCTAAGTGTCGACAGCTGGAATTTGGGATTGGTTTAAAGTGGAGACACAAGGAACTGCAGATGCTGGAATTTTGTGGAGAACAGCAAGCGCTGGAGTAACTCAGCATCTCTGGAGTAACATGGACAGGCGGTCTTTCAGACCAAAAGACCCCCTTGCGGAACCTTGCGTTCAGTCTGAAGAAGGGTCCTGACCAGAAACGTCACCTATCCATGTTCTCCACAGATGCTGCCTGACCTGCTGAGTTACTCCAGCACTCTGTGAAACGTCACCTATCCATGTCCTCCATAGATGCTGCCTGACCCGCTGAGTTACTCCAGCACTCTGTGAAACGTCACCTATCCATGTTCTCCACAGATGCTGCCTGACCCGCTGAGTTACTCCAGCACTCTGTGAAACGTCACCTATCCATGTTCTCCACAGATGCTGCCTGACCCGCTGAGTTACTCCAGCACTCTGTGAAACGTCACCTATCCATGTTCTCCACAGATGCTGCCTGACCCGCTGAGTTACTCCAGCACTTTGTATAAATAGGTACCTGTCGGCTAGCAGGAACACAGTGGGCCGAAGGGCTTACATCCTGCTGCTCCACTCTGCAACTTTGCTCCTGAAAATCCTATAATACTGAGGACTCACCGACCGACATTGCCTATATTTGTGATGTCATAAGTCATAGAATGATACATCGTGGAAACAGGCCCTTCGGCCCACCTTGCCCACACCGGCCAACCAGTCCCATCTACACAAATCCCACCTGCCTGAGTTTGGTCCATATCCCTCTAAACCTGTCCTATCCCTGTACGTCCAAGTGTTTCTTAAACATTGCGATAGTCCCAGCCTCAACTACCTCCTCTGGCAGCTCGTTCCATACACCCACCACCCTTTGTGTGAAAAAGTTACCCCTCATATTCCTGCAAAATCTTTTCCCCTTCACCTTAAACCGATGTCCTCTGGTCCTCGATTCCCCTACCCTGGGCAAGAGACTGTGTGCGTCTACCCGATCTATTCCTCTCATGATTTTATACACCTCTATAAGATCACCCCTCACCCTCCTGCGCTCCAAGGAATAGGGACCCAGCCTACTATCGACACCAACATTTCTCAGTATCGCTCGACATATGATGGGATTAAACGGAGGACATAAGAAACCAAGTGGTGGCGAATGCTCCATTGCTTGTTGCTTGCTTGTGATCTAATTATTTTGGGAGGTGCCTTCATGAGATCATCAGGTCATTTATTTACGATGCATTCGCTGCAGCCAGGACTCGAGAGCCTGAGCTATAGGGAGAGGCAGGGCAGACTAGGATTCTATTCCATGGAGCGCAGGAGGATGAGGGGTGATCTTATCGAGGTGGACAACATCACGAGGGGAATAGCTAGGGGGTGAATGCACTTAGTGGGGAAATCAAGAACATAGATTTAAAGTGAGAGGTGAAAGACTTAATCGGAACCGGAAGGGCAAATTTTTCCCAACATCGGGTGGAACAAGGTTTCCGAGGGGGAAGACACAAAAAGCTGGCGTAACTCAGCGGGTCAGGCAGCATCTCTGGAGAAAAGGGGGAATAGGTAATGTTTCGGGTCGGAATCCTTCGGAGGAGATGGTTGAGGCAAGTACAATAACAACATTCAAAATAAATTTGGACAGGAGCAGAATTAGGCCATTCGGCCCATCAAGTATACTCTGCCATTCAATCGTGGCTGATCTATCTCTCCCTCCTAACGCCATTCTCCTGCCTGTTCCCCGTGACCTCTGACACCTGTACTAATCGGGAACGGTTTAGAGGGATATGGGCCAAACGTAGGTAAAAGGGACTGACTTGGATCTGGGTCGGCACGGACAGGTTGGGCCGAAGGGCCTGTTTCCCCCCTCCCATTTTTTGACTGCGGCAAGAGTTTAACTTGCCATCAAGCCCGGTACATTGCGGGCCGAAGGGCCAGTTCCTGCTCTGTGCTGCTCTCGATTCTACGATTCTCAAAAGTAACCGAAATGTCGCCACAAATTCACACCCAGCTTCACATAACCATATAACAACCGACCATTTATTTTCCCCTAGTCCCATCTACCTGCACTCAGACCATACCCCTCCATTCCCTTCCCGTCCATATACCTATCCACTTTACTTTTAAATGTTAAAATCGATCCTGCCTCCACCACTTGTGCTGGAAGCTCATTCCACACAGCCACCACTCTCTGAGTAAAGAAGTTCCCCTTCATGTTACCCCTAAACTTCTGTCCCTTAATTCTCATGTCATGCCCTCTTGTTTGAATCTTTCCTACCCTCAATGGGAAAAGCTTATCCACGTCAAGTCAAAGTCAAACAAACTTTATTGTCATTTAGAAATACATTGATATGTGCAGTTCCAAACAAAATTATGTTGCATTTGTCAAGACTGTCTATCCCTTTCATCATTTTAAAGACCTCAATCAAGTCCCCCTTTAACCTTCTGTGCTCCAAAGAATAAAGACCTAACTTGTTCAACCTAGTTCATCCGATCTGTTTTATTCTGTGCAGCCATTCGGGGCTCTGGCGAGTGAAACGCAAGCAGGCAGCTATTTTAAAACTGTTTCTCTTTCTCAGACACATGTGGGGAATGTTTTAGAGGAATATGGGCCAAATGGTCGCAATCTAAGGTGGGGCCCCCTTGGTTGGCATGGACGAGTTGGGCCGAAGGGCCTGTTTCCATGCTGTGTATGAGTAGACTCTATGGCAACTGAACCATCCTCCCAACAACTAGACAGCGTCCTTGGAACGGGGACGAGGAAACACTTTTTCACACAGAGAGTGGTGAGTGTGGAATTCTCTGCCTCAGAGGGCGGTGGAGGCCGGTTCTCTGGATGCTTTCAAGAGAGAGCTAGATAGGGCTCTTAAAAATAGCGGAGTCAGGGGATATGGGGAGAAGGCAGGAACGGGGTACTGATTGGGGATGATCAGCCATGATCACATAGAAACATAGAAAATAGGTGCAGGAGTAGGCCATTCGGCCCTTCGAGCCTGCACCGCCATTCAATGTGATCATGGCTGATCATCCAACTCAGTATCCCGTACCTGCCTTCTCTCCATACCCCCTGATCCCTTTAGCCACAAGTGCCACATCTAACGCCCTCTTAAATATAGCCAATGAACTGGCCTCAACTACCTTCTGTGGCAGAGAATTCCAGAGACTCACCACTCTGAATGGCGGTGCTGGCTCGAAGGGCCGAATGGCCTACTCCTGCACCTATTGTCTATTGTCTATCAGTTCCTGCCTGTGCTTTTGTACATTGTTTATTGACTGGCACTGACTGTGAGCTTTAATAAAGCCTCCTCCTGCACCTATTGTCTATTTTCTATCTGAAGAAGGGTTTCTGAAGAAGGAGTCTGAAGAAGGGTTTCGGCCCGAAACGTCGCCTATCTCCTTCGCTCCTTAGATGCTGCTGCACCCGCTGAGTTTCTCCAGCCTTTTGTGTACCCCCGTCTATTTTCTATTGTCTATTGTCCTGAGCTACTATCTACCTCATTGGAGACCTGCGGACTATCTTTAAGCAGACTTTACCTTGCATTAAATGTTATTCCCTTGTTCCTGTGTCTGGACACTGTGGACAGCTTGAGTGTAATCATGTATTGTCTTTCCGCTGACTGGATAGCACGCAACAAAAGGCCTGGATAGAGTGGATGTGCAGAGATTGTTTCCACCAGCATGACCGTAGGCCTCAGACTAAAAAGACGGGCCTTTAGATGTGGGCGGAGGAATTTCTTTACTCAGAGCGTGGCCAATCTGTGGAATTTATTGCCACAGACAGCTGTGGAGGCAGTCAATGGATATTTTTAAGGTGGAGTTTGATAGGTTCTTGATTAGTAATGGTGTCAGGGGTTATGGGGAGAAGGCTGGAGAATGGGGTTGAGAGAGAAAGATAGATCAGCCACTACTGAATGGCGGAATAAAGTTGACCTAATAAAGAATGGCCTAATTCAGCTCCCATGAACTAAATAATATCCAATATTCTCTTCAATAGACAATAGACAACAGGTACAGGAGTAGGCCATTCGGCCCTTCGAGTAGCACCGCCATTCACTGTGATCATGGCTGATCATCCACAATCATTCCTGCCTGCTCCCCAAATACTTTAACTCCGCTATAGGAAACATAGAAACATAGGAAATAGGTGCAGGAGTAGGCCATTCGGCCCTTCGAGCCTGCACCGCCATTCAATATGATCATGGCTGATCATCTAACTCAGTATCCTGTACCTGCCTTCTCTCCATACCCCCTGATCCGCTTTAGCCACAAGGGCCACATCTAACTCCCTCTTAAATATAGCCAATAAACTGGCCTCAACTACCTTCTGTGGCAAAGAATTCCGCAGATTCACCACTCTCTGTGTGAAAAATGTTTTTCTCATCTCGGTCCTAAAAGACTTCCCCATTATCCTTAAACTGTGACCCCTTGTTCTGGAGATCCCCAACATCGGGAACAATCTTCCTGCATCTAGTCTGTCCAACCCCTTAAGAATTTTGTAAGTCTCTATAAGATCCCCCCTCAATCTTCTAAATTCCAGCAAGTACAAGCCGAGTCTATCCAGTCTTTCTTCATATGGAAGTCCTGCCATCCCAGGAATCAATCTGGTGAACCTTCTCTGTATGGCAAGAATCTTTTTTCTTTCAGACCTCTATCCAACGCTCTCTTCAAAGCATCCAGATAATCGGCCCCCACTGCCTTCTGAGGCAGAGAATTCCACAGATTCACAACTCTCTGGGTGAAAAGGTTTTTCCTCATCTCAGTTCTAAATGGCCTACACCTTATTCTTAAACTGAGGCCCCTGGTTCTGCACTCCACCAACATCGGGAACATGTTTCCTGCCTCTAGCGTGTCCAGTCCCTTAATAATCTTATATGTTTCAATAAGATCCCCTCTCATCATTCTAAATTCCAGAGGATACAAGCCCAGCCGCTCCATTCTTTCAACATCTGACAGTCCAGCCATCCCGGGAATTAACCTTGTAAACCTACGCTGCACTCCCTCAATAGCAAGAATGTCCTTCCTCAAATTTGGAGACCAAAACTGCACACAATACTCCAGGTGTGGACTCACTAGGGCCCTGTACAACTGCAGAAGATCCTATTTGCTCCCATACTCAACTTCTCTTGTTATGAAGGCCAACATGAAGGCAGCTTTTGTTATGAAGGCAGCTTTCTTCGCTGCCTGCTGTACCTGCATGCTTACTTTCAGTGACTGATGTACAAGGACCCCCAGATCTTGTTGTACTTCCCCTTTCCTAACTTGACATCATTCAGATAATAATCTGCCTTCTTGTTTTTGCCACCAAATTGGATAACCTAACATGTATCCACATTGAACTGCATCTGCCATGCATCTGCCCACTCACCCAACCTGTCCAAGTCACCCTGCATCCTCATAGCATCCTCCTCACAGTTCACACTGCCACCCAAATTTGCTAATGTTACTTTTAATCCCTTCATCTAAATCATTAATGTATATTGTAAATAGCTGCGGTCCCAGCACCAAGCCTTGTGGTACCCGACTAGTCACTGCCTGCCATTCTGAAAGGGACCCGTTAATCCCTACTCTTTGTTTCCTGTCTGCCAACCCCTTCTCTATCCATGTCAGCAGTACCCCCAATACCATGTGCCCTAATATTGCCCACTAATCTCCTATGTGGGACCTTATCAAAGGCTTTCTGAAAGTCTAGAAGTCCAGAAGGTACACTACATCCACTGACTCTCCCTTGTCCATTTTCATCAAAAAATTCCAGGAGATTAGTCAAGCGTGATTTCCCCTTCGTAAATCCATGCTGACTCGGACCGATCCTGTTACTGCTATCCAAATGTGCCATTACTTCATCTTTTAGAATTGTCTCCATCATCTTCCCCACCACCGATGTCAGGCGAACCATATAACAATATAGCAATTACAGCACGGAAACAGGCCCTCTCGGCTCTTCCAGTCCGTGCCGACCATTTATTTTTCCCCTAGTCCCATCTACCTGCACTCAGACCATACCCCTCCATTCCCTGCCCGTCCATATACCTATCCACTTTACTTTTAAATGTTAAAATCGATCCTGCCTCCACCACTTCTGCTGGAAGATCATTCCACACAGCCACCACTCTCTGAGTAAAGAAATTCCTCCTCATGTTACCCCTAAACTTCTGTCCCTTAATTCTCATGTCATGCCCTCTTGTTTGAATCTTCCATAGAAACATAGAAACATAGAAATTAGGTGCAGGAGTAGGCCATTCGGCCCTTCGAGCCTGCACCGCCATTCAATATGATCATGGCTGATCATCCAACTCAGTATCCCGTACCTGCCTTCTCTCCATACCCTCTGATCCCCTTAGCCACAAGGGCCACATCTAACTCCCTCTTAAATATAGCCAATGAACTGGCCTCAACTACCCTCTGTGGTAGAGAATTCCAGAGACCCACCACTCTCTGTGTGAAAAAAGTTCTTCTCATCTCGGTCCTAAAGGAATTCCCCCTTATCCTTAAGCTGTGACCCCTTGTCCTGGACGTCCCCAACATCGGGAACAATCTTCCGGCATCTAGCCTGTTCAACCCCTTAAGAATTTTGTAAGTTTCTATAAGATCCCCTCTCAATCTCCTAAATTCTAGAGAGTATAAACTGAGTCTATACAGTCTTTGTTCATAAGACAGTCCTGACATCCCAGGAATCAGTCTGGTGAACCTTCTCTGCACTCCCTCTATGGCAATAATGTCCTTCCTCAGATTTGGAGACCAGAACTGTACGCAATACTCCAGGTGTGGTCTCACCAAGACCCTATACAACTGAAGTAGAACCTCCCTGCTCCTATACTCAAATCCTTTTGCTATGAAAGCTAACATACCATTTGCTTTCTTCACTGCTTGCGCCTTATCTCCAAGCTACTGTTTGGGGGCCTGTAGATAACTCATCCTGTATCTGTGCACTGTGGACATCTGGATTGTAAAGGGCCTGTCCCACTTACACGACCTTTACAGGCGACTGTCGGCACCCGTCATAGTTCGCCAAAATTTTCAACATGTTGAAAAATCAGCGGCGACCAGAAAGGTCCCTACGACTCTTTGAAGACCTCTCACCACCATAGGCTGTATGGTCGTGAGAGGTCTCCTATGGTCGTGATAGGTCTCCAAAGAGTCGTAGCGTCTTTCTGGTCTCCGCTGAATTTTCAACATGTTGAAAATTTCGGCGAACTATGACGGGTGCCGGCAGTCGCCTGTGAAGGTCGCGTAAGTGGGACAGGTCCTTAATCGTGTATTGTCTTTCTGCCGACTGCCAAGCGCGCCACAAAGTAGCTTTGGAAAGCAGATGAGGAGGAGGGTGGTGAATCTGTGGAATTCATTGCCACAGACGGCTGTGGAGGCCAAGTCAATGGATATTTTTTAACACTTGACGATAAACTAAATCTATGGCTCATTGAAGGTAGACAAAAGTGCTGGAGAGACTCAGCGGGTGCGGCAGCATCTATGGAGCGAAGGAAATGGGCAACGTTTCGGTCCGAAACCGTGCTTCAGTCTGAACCTTCGATTTTCAAGCATCTGCAGTTCCTTCTTGAACTATGGATCATTTAGTCGGCTACCACCTACCTCCCGTCTACCAGCCACCTCCCTCAGTACCTCGCACCTACCTGCCTCCCACCCAGGGCCCCCCTACCTACCAGCTACCTACCACCCACCTACCACTCTTACGACCTCCCACCTACGACCTCCCACATACGACCTCCCTACCTCCCAGCTACGACCCTAACTACCACCTACGACCTCCCACATACAACCTTCCTACCTTGACCTCCCACCTATGACCTCCCTGCCTCCCAGCTACGACCCTATCTCCCACCTATGACCTCCCTACCATGACCTCACACCTACGACGTCCCTGCCTCCCAGCTACGACCCTATCTCCCACATACGACCTGCCTACCATGACCTCCCACCTACGACCTCCCTGCCTCCCAGCTACGACCCTAACTCCCACCTACGACCTCCCACATATGACCTTACTACCATGACCTCCCACCTACGACCTCCCTGCCTCCCAGCTACGACCCTAACTCCTACCTATGACCTTCCCTACCTCCCACCTACCACCTTAATTACCTCCCACCTACCTGCCTATCTCCCACCTACGACCTCAACACCTCCCTCCTGCGACCTCCCTACCTCCCTCCTGCGACCTCCCTACCTCCCTCCTGCGACCTCCCTACCTCCCTCCTGCGACCTCCCTACCTCCCTCCTGCGACCTCCCTACCTCCCTCCTGCGACCTCCCTACCTCCCTCCTGCGACCTCCCTACCTCCCTCCTGCGACCTCCCTACCTCCCTCCTGCGACCTCCCTACCTCCCTCCTGCGACCTCCCTACCTCCCTCCTGCGACCTCCCACAAGATCCCTCCCTCCCAGCTGCCACCTACCTCCCGACCAAGAGGAGAGAGAGCCTCTCGATGGGGGTCTTGCCCTCCATGGCGTAGCAATGGTCCTTCTCCAGCGAGACCAGGCTGCAACAGGTGACCAACTTCTTGTAGACGGCGAGCGGGACGCCGAGGGGCTGGAGGACGGCGGCGTACAGGTTGTGCAGCTCCTCCGGGAAGGAGACGCTGCGGAGCTGGTAGGCGACGTGGACCAGCTGGACGGCGGAGACGACGACCAGGGCGAAGTTCCAGGAGAAGACATCGGCGGCACACGCGTCGGTCCACGCCCAGATGGAGGTGCAGAGGAAGGCGGCGCCCAGGAGCAGGTTGATGTAGAGCAGTCCCACCAGCCCGCTGCCGCCCATGTAGCCCAGGGTGAAGAAGACGTTGGCCAGCTGGTACACGGAGCCCTCCACCCCGCTCTTCCACTCGCCGCAGGTGGGGTGAGCCCACAGGAGGGTCTCCCACAAACTTGCATTGTCGCTCTCCATCCCGTTGTAGGGGGGGAACTTCCTTCCTCAGTCACAGAATAGCAGAGTCGGAGGACACAGCAAGGCGAGAGAGATCCCTCTTGCTCCTCCAAAATATATTCCAAATTGGAATTGAAACTGGAGGTGATGGAGGGGAGGACTTAAGCCAGAAATAAGGGGTTTTGGGGAGAAAGAGCTGCCTTCAATTTAGTTGCATCTGGTTTGCGTTTAAAGGCAAAGTCACTCCCCTCCCTCCCTCCCTCCCTTCCCCCTCTCCCAGCCCCGTCCCCCCGTTTACAAAACAAATAACTATACCATGAAAAGGAAGCCAACATCATCTATCTCCAGGGTTACACAAAAAGCTGGAGAAACTCAGCGGGTGCAGCAGCAGCATCTAAGGAGCGAAGGAGATAGGCGACGTTTCGGGTCGAGACCCTTCTTCAGACCATCTATCTCCAGGCAGCCAAGACCTGGGTCGGGCAGCGAGGCCAGTGAGCGCTGAGTGAGTGAGTGCGTTCATGGTATCATGTGGGCTGGGATTTCACCGACAGCCGGCAGGCAGGCAGGCAGGCAGGTTTATAACGGGTCCTAATGTCCATCGACCTGCCAGTGCTGAACCAACACACACACACACACTCACTGACTGACTCACTGCCTGCCAAGTTCAGTTTCAAGTGTGTTGCAGAGAGGAACTGCAGATGCTGGAGCAACTCAGCGGGGACAGGCAGTGAGCATCTCAGGAGGGACCCAATCCTTCTCTCCTGGAGGCAGTGAGTCAGTCATTGTGTTCATCTCAGTCCAGTTTGGTTTAGTTTATTGTTAAAGAAGGAACTGCAGATGCTGGAGAATCGAGGGTTACACAAAAGGCTGGAGAAACTCAGCGGGTGCAGCAGCATCTAAGGAGCGAAGGAGATAGGCGACGTTTCGGGTCGAGACCCTGGTCAGGGATCAGGGAAACGAGAGATATAGACGGTGATGTGGAGAGATAAAGAACAACGAATGAAAGATGTGCAAAAAAGTATCGATGATAAAGGAAACAGGCCATTGTAAGCTGTTTGTAGGGTGAAAATGAGAAGCTAGTGCGTCTTGGGTGGGGGAGAGATAGAGAGTGAGGGAATGCCAGGGCCCGAGGGCTGAGGGAGAGGTGGGAAGGGGAGGAGGCAGCCAGGGTTAACAGAATTGAGAAAATTCAATGTTCAAGCCCAGAGCATGCAGACTCCCCAAGCGGAATATGAGGTGCTGTTCCTCCAACTTGCGGTGTTGCTCACTCTGGCCGTGGAGGGGGCCCAGGACCGAGAGGTCGGATACGGAATGGGAGGGGGAGTTGAAGTGCTGAGCCACCGGGAGGTCGGGTTGGTTATTGCGAACCGAGCGGAGGTGTTCGGCGAAACGATCGCCCAGCCTCCGCTTGGTCTCACCGATATAGATCAGCTGGCATCTAGAGCAGTTTATAAACTCTGGTTTAGTTGATTATAGCCGTGTGTTGGGGGTGAGGGACTGCAGATTGCTGCGTCACATTTCCTTGATTATAATTGCTTTTTATTTTGTTGCCTAACTTCCACCCACCCAGCCTGAGCTATAGAGAGGGGTGGAGCAGGCTGGGGCTCCATTCATTGGAGCGCAGGAGAGAAGGGGGGCGATCTTAGAGTGGTCACTGATTGACACAGTGTGGAAACTGGCCCTTCGGCCCAACTTGCCCACAGCGGCCAACATGAACCATCTACACTAGTCTCACCACCTGCCTGTGTTTGGCCTACATCCCTCCAAACCTGTCCTATCCATGTACCTGTCTACAGGTAATTCATTAAAATGATGAAAGGGATAGACAGAGTTGACGTGGATAAGCTTTTCCCATTGAGGGTAGGGAAGATTCAAACAAGAGGGCATGACATGAGAATTAAGGGACAGAAGTTTAGGGGTAACATGAGGGGGAACTTCTTTACTCAGAGAGTGGTGGCTGTGTGGAATGATCTTCCAGCAGAAGTGGTGGAGGCAGGATCGATTTTAACATTTAAAAGTTAAGTGGATAGGTATATGGACGGGAAGGGAATGGAGGGGTATGGTCTGAGTGCAGGTAGATGGGACTAGGGGAAAATAAATGGTCGGCACGGACTGGAAGGGCCGAGAGGGCCTGTTTCCGTGCTGTAATTGCTATATGGTTATATGGTTATTTAGAGCGGAGACGAGGAAACACTTTTTCTCACAGAGAGTGGTGAGTCTGTGGAATTCTCTGGTGGCCGGTTCTCTGGATGCTTTCAAGAGAGAGCTCGATAGGGCTCTTAAAAATAGTGGAGTCAGGGGATTTGGGGAGAAGGCAGGAACGGGCTACTGATTGGGGATGATCAGCCATAATCACATGAATGGCGGTGCTGGCCTCGAAGGGCCGAATGGCCTCCTCCTGCACCTATTGTCTATTGTCATGAGAGGAATAGATCGGGTAGATGCACAGAGCCTCATACCCAGAGTAGGGGAATTGAGAACCAGAGGACATAGGTTTAAGACGAGAGGGGAATGATTTAATAGGAACCTGAGGGGCAACTTTGTCACGCAAAGGGTGGTGGGTGCACGGAACGAGATGCCAGAGGGGGTAGTTGAGGCTGGGACTATCACAACGTTTAAGGCACATTTAGACAGGTACATGGATAGGACAGGTTTAGAGGGATGTGGATCAAACGCAGGCAGGTGGGACGATTGTAGATGGGGCATATTAGTCGGTGTGGGCAAGTTGGGTCGAATGGCTCTATTTCTCTATTCTCTAGTTACCGTCTATATCTCTCGTTCCCCTCTCCCCCGACTCTCAGAATGAGGAAGGGTCTCCCATTCCTTCTCTCCAGAGATGCTGCCTGACCCGCTGAGTTACCCCACCCACGTCTCACATTATCCCGATGCCTAGGTCTCTCATTGCCAATTCATACTATTTTTTTTATGAGTGGATGGGGGTGTGCAGGGAAAACGGAAGAAGGAACTGCAGATGCTGGTTTACACCGAAGACGGACACAAAATGCTGGAGTACCTCAGCGGGACAGGCAGCATCTCTGGATAGAAGGAATGGGTGACATTTCGGGTCTAGACCCTTCTTCAGACCCGAAACGTCACCCATTCCTTCTCTCCGGAGATGCTGCCTGTCCCGCTGAGTTACTCCAGTCTATCTTCGGGAATATGGATTAGGAGAGATTTTTTGCCGCAGTGCAACTATTGTCCGATGTTATGTAGCCACATTAAAAAATAATGATCGCCGTACCGAACGAAAAGACAACATGGGACTGTGTTTAATGCAAAAGATGTACTTGCAGCGATGGTGTTGAATGCGAGGAGCCTTTAAAAGGAAATTGGGTTGATTAGTGGAGTTTACGCTGAAGGAACCTCCAGGAATCAGTGGTCATAATATGATAGAAATCTCGTGAACTTTGTGATGTCTTCAGTACATGATGTATTCGGTATTCGGTGGAAGAACATCTGCAGTCTGAAGAAGGGTCCCGACCCGAAACGTCACCTATCCATGTTCTCCAGAGATGCTGCCTGACCCGCTGAGTTATAAGTTCGGAAATGTTAGGAGCAGAATTAGGCCACTCGGCCCAACAAGTCTACTCTGCCATCCGATCTATCTCTCCCTCTCAACCCCATTCTCCTGCCTTCTCCCCATAACCCCTTGACACCCGCACTAATCAAGAATCTATCTATCTCCGCCTTAAAAATACCCATTGACTTGGCCTCCACCTCCACAGCCTTCTGTGGCAATGAATTCCACACATTCACCACGCTCCAGTTACTCCAGCACAGTATGGGTGATGGATTTAAGAGGAGAACTCTTGAAAACATTTGCGGGCTGATATGTCCGTATGTCTAACAGTATTTAAAAAAAGAGACAATGTGCTGGATTAACTCAATGGGAATGAACCAGGCTCATTTTTTGGAAACCAGCATCTGCAGTTCTTTGTGTCCAGCTATATTGACTGGTACATAAATTCATAAGTTGTAGAAGCCAATTGAGGCCATTCGGCCCATCAAGTGTGCTCCACCATTCAATCATGGTTGATCTATCTCTCCCTCCTAACCCCATTCCCCTGCCTTCTCCCCATAACCTGACACATGCACAAATAGACAATAGACAATAGGTGCAGGAGTAGGCCATTCGGCCCTTCGACCGTGCACCGTCATTCACTGTGACCATGGCTGATCACCCCCAATCAGTACCCCGTTCCTGCCTTCTCCCCATATCCCCTGACTCCGCTCTAAGAGCCCTGTCTAGCTCTCTCTTGAAAGTATCCAGAGAACCGGCCTCCACCGCCCTCTGAGGCAGAGAATTCTACAGACTCACAGAACTGCAGATGCTGGTTTAAATCGAAGGTAGACACACAAAATGCTGGAGTAACTCAGCGGATGCAGCAGCGTCTATGGAGCGAAGGAGATAGGCGACGTTTTGGGCCGAAACGTTGCCTATCCCGTTGCCTATTCTCTGAAGAAGGGTTTTCGGCCCGAAACGTCGCCTATCTCCTTCGCTCCATAGATGCTGCTGCACCCGCTGAGTTTCTCCAGCATTTTGTGTACCCTCGATTTTCCAGCATCTGCAGTTCC
The DNA here is from genome assembly GCA_963514005.1 of Raja brachyura. The sequence continues at coordinate 112,539,982 of OY740785.1, forward strand.
TTCTTTAACCTGCTGTACCCCCCCTTTATTAAAGCGATCTGTCAAATCATTGAGGTACCAAAATCAAAATCCACCAGTCATTCCTTGCTCTGCTTCATGAGTGAGAGAAGCAAAATTAATTAGGCGATTCGGGCCATCACGTCTACTCTGTCATCCATTCATGGCTGATCTATCTCTCCCTCTCAACCCCATTCTCCTGCCTTCTCCCCATTACTCCTGACACCGTACTAATCAAGAATCTACAGTATCTATCTCCTTCGATCTCCCATGGGTTTTGCCTGAAGAATGTCCTCTATCTCATCCGCACTTGTCAGCCAAACAGAGTAGGCAAAGTACTTCCCCGCCAATAGGCTCATAGATCATGGAAAGAGGCCCTTTGGCCCAACTCGCCCATGCCGACCAAGCTGTCCCATCCACACTAGTCATGTTCATAAGTGATAGGAGCAGAATTAGGCCATTCAATGGCCATCGTCTACTCCGCCATTCAATCATGGCTGATCTATCTCTCCCTCCTAACCCATCTTAGTCCTACATTTGGCCCATATATCCTTCTATAGACCTTGCCTATCCATGTACCTGACTGAACGTCGTCTAACGCTGGTATACTACCTGCCTCAACTACCTCCAACGGCAGCTCGTTCCACCACCCACCACACTCCAAGGGAAAAAGTTGCCCCTCAGACTCCTATTAAATCTTGCCCCCTCTCACCTTAAACTTGCCCTCTCGTCTTAAATAGCCCAGAGCCTTTCCTGGTAACAATTCAAAAAAACAAATGCAGGGGCCACGAAACTAGTTTTCTACATGTATCGTATTTGCTAAATTGCAAAAGAAAAATCACCTTGTTTATTTTGTAGAGGTGGCACGATGGCGCAGCGGTAGAGTTGCTGCCTAACAGCGCCGGCGACGCGGGTTCCATCTTGACTACGGGCGCTGTCCGTACGGAATTTGTACGTTCTCATAAGTTCAGAAGTGGTAGGAGCAGAATTAGGCCACTCGGTCCATCAAGTCCACTCCGTCATTCAATCATGGCTGATCTATCTCTCCCTCCTAACCCCATTCTCCTGCCTTCTCCCCCATAACCCGACACCTGGGTTTTCTCCGAGATCTTCGGTCTCCTCCCGCACTCCAAAGACGTCCGGGCTTGCGGGTTAATTGGCTTGGTATAAAATTGCAAATTGTCCCTAGTGTGTAGGATAGTGTTAGTGTACGGGGATCGCTGGTCGGTGTGGACTCGGTCCATGCATCTCTAAACTAAATGATTTGTATTAATAGTTTCAGGGCCACGTTTGTCGTTGTCCTTCGCTTTTGAATGCATCTTCTACTGTTGCATCATTTTCAGTGCAGGGGATAATTGCCCGGTAAAATGCATTTCCAGTGGGATTCTAGGGGTTAATGTCATGCCAGCCAAATTTAGCAGCTGCATCAATCATTTTATATATAGCCAGATTCATGAAGCATGCTGCTGCAATATTAAAAATAGTCACAAATAAGTATCTCGGGTTACCGCTGCCTCAGTTGCAGACAGCGTGCGAGAATATTATTGATTATCGTCGGGTCTGAAATCTCCTCTCGAGCACTTTATTTTAACAGAATCAGTCATATAACATGGATACAAGCCCCTCAGCCAAACTTGTTCCCTCAGTGCTTGTCCCACCTGCCTGCGTTTGGCCCATATCCCTCTAAACCTGTCATATCCATGTACCTTGTCTAAATGTTTCTTAAACATTGCGATAGGCCTCAAATACCACATTCAGCACATTCCATACACCCTTTGTGTGAAAACGTTACCCCGCAGGTTCCTGTTAAATCTTTCCCCCTTCGCCTGAAAGTTATGTCCTCTGGTTCTTAATTTCAGTTATTGCAGTTCTCTGCATTGCCAAACTGGTGCAGAATTCGCCTGGAGCACCAAGGCAAATTCCTTGTATGTGAATACTTGGCCAATAAACTTATTCATTCATTCATTCGTTCAATTAAAACCTAAAATGAAATCTCCTCCCTCGACTCTGTCCAGGGACCCCGACAGTCCTTTCAGGTTAGGCAGAGGTTCGTTTGCACCTCCTCCAACCTCATCTACTGTATCCATTGTTCAAGGTGTAGGTGGACTCTTATACATCGGCGAGACCAAACGTAGACTGGGCGATCGTTTCGCCGAACACCTTCCCTCAGCCCGCCTGAACCTTCGGGATCTCCCAGTTGCCAAATATTTTAATTCCTCATCCCATTCCCACACTGACCTTTCTGTCCCGGGCCTCCTCCATTGTCATAGTGAGGTTAAACACTTGTTCTTCTTCTTGCGTGTGGCGTGCACAGCCTAAAGTTGTTGGACAACTTGTTCTATTTGATCTTCCGTTTGTGCACGTCGAGTTGATTGCATTAGTCGAAACAGGGCGGGCCACGTGAAGGTTGCAATCTTCCACCCCAGGTTAAACACAAATTGGAGGAACAGCATCTCATATTCCGCTTGGGCAGCTTACAACCCGGTAGTCTAACTTCAAGTAAGCCTTTCATCCTCCCTCTCTCTTTCCCTCCCCCACCCAAGACGTACCAGCTTCAAAGTCTTCATCACCGTCTATATCTCTCGTTTCCCTGATCCCTGACCAGTCTGAAGAAGGGGCTCGACCCGAAACGTCGCCCATCTCCTTCGCTCCTTAGATGCTGCTGCACCCGCTGAGTTTCTCCAGCCTTTTGTGTAACCCTCGATTCTCCAGCATCTGCAGTTCCTTCTTTAACACTTCAAAGTCTTCTTGTTGAGCCTCATTGTCTATACTCGTTTTCACCTGGCCCACAGCTAACAATGGCCTGCTTCCTTTATCATCGTTACTTTTTTGCAATATCTTTCATTCATTTGTTCTATATCTCTCCACATCACAATTTCTTCTATATCTCTCGTTCCCCTTTCCCCCGACTCTCAGTCTGAATAGGGGTCTCAATAGACAATAGACGCAGGAGTAGGCCATTTGGCCCTTCGAGCCAGCACCGCCATTCAATGTAATCATGGCTGATCATCCCCAATCAGTAGTCTGGGGAAGGGTCTCGACCCGAGGCGTCGCCTATCTCCTTCGCTCCTTAGATGCTGCTGCACCCGCTGAGTTTCTCCAGCCTTTTGCGAATCCCCAATCAGTACCCCGTTCCTGCCTTCTTCCCATATCCCCTGATTCTGCTATTTTTAAGAGCCCTATTTAGCTCTCTCTTGAAAGCATCCAGAGTACCGGCCTCCACTGCCCTCTGAGGCAGAGAATTCCACAGACTCACCACTCTGTGAGAAAAAGTGTTTTGTCGTCTCCGTTCTAAATAACCATATAACAATTACAGCACGGAAACAGGCCTTCTCGGCCCTTCCAGTCCGTGCCGACCATTTATTTTCCCCTAGTCCCATCTACCTGCACTCAGACCATACCCCTCCATATACCTATCCACTTTACTTTTAAATGTTAAAATTGATCCTGCCTCCACCACTTCTGCTGGAAGATCATTCCACACAGCTACCACTCTCTGAGTAAAGAAGTTCCCCCTCATGTTACCCCTAAACTTCTGTCCCTTAATTCTCATGTCATGCCCTCTTGTTTGAATCTTCCCTACCCTCAATGGGAAAAGCTTATCCATGTCAACTCTGTCTATCCCTTTCATCATTTTAAAGACCTAAATCAAGTCCCCCCCTTAACCTTCTGTGCTCCAAAGAATAAAGACCTAACTTGTTCAACCTTTCTCTGTAACTTAGTTGCAGGAACCCAGGCAACATTCTAGTAAATCTCCTCTGTACTCTCTCTATTTTGTTGACATCCTTCCTATAATTAGGCGACCAAAATTGTACACCATACTCCAGAATTGGTCTCACCAATGCCTTGTACAATTTTAACATTACTTCCCTACTCCTACATTCAATGCTCTGAATTATAAAGGCCAGCACACCAAAAGCTTTCTTTACCACCCTATCTACATGCGATTCCACCTTCAGGGAACTATGCACAGTTATTCCTAGATCCCTCTGTTCCACAGCATTCCTCAACTCCCTACCATTTACCATGGCTTACTCCTTATTCCTTACTCCTTATTCTTAAACCGTGGCCCCTGGTTCTGGACTCCCCCAACATCTGGAACATGTTTCCTGCCTCTAGCGTGTCCAAACCCTTAGCCCTCTCGACCTGAAACATCACCTCCAGAGATGCATTTTGTGTCTATCTTAGGAAATCAACAAAATTCTTTTGCGGTATGGGAAATAAATTCAGAAAAAGTCGAAACGTAGAGTAAATTGAGTTTTATTCTTCATGTACATAAAGTGACATTGTTTGATATGACCTACATGTGATGTGTTCTCGCCAGTTAAGGTACAAGGTGAAAATATTTTGTAGTGTAACATTGAAATCCAATTAAAATACACTTCAACCACATGGTAAACATCCAGCTGAATGAACTGACCTGAAAATTGAATCTGGTTTGTAGTTTGAATGGTATTAGACTTACTGAGGCATACTTTAGAGGAAAGGTTAAAAAAAAGTCGTAATTCATGCTCTATTTCTTTGCACTATTCACACTTAAAAAAAAAAAGCTGTGTTAGCAAAACTTAATTCTCCTGGGATACAGCATGTGATTCACCAAATGCGCTGGAATTGTGAGGCAAAATCTTTCACTACTCTCCCTGCCGCCACATTGTGAACTTGCACAGTCTTTGGACTAGAGGTACAGCGCAGAAACAGGCCCTTCGGCCCACCGAGTCCACGCCGACCAGCGATCACCCCGTACACCACCACTATCCTACACACTGGGGACAATCAACCTACAAGCCTGTACGTCTTTGGAGTGTGGGAGGAAACCGGAGCACCCAGAGAAAGCCCACGTGGTCACGGGGGGAACGTACAAACTCCGTACAGACAGCACACGTAGTCAGGATCGAACCCGGGTGTCTGGCACTGTGAAGCAGCAACTCTATAGTCCTCGACAGAAACTAGAGAGTTCTGGGAGATGCAAGGGGAACTGTATCGGGCTTCTCCCAATATAACACGCACAAAAACCTATTGATGCAGAGCCCATTACATTTCCGACATTAGACTCAAGATTCAAACTTCTGTTTATTGTGGTGACCTACATGCTTTCAAATGGGGCTAAACATTGCCATGCAGCCAAACAGTTAGACTTCTGTCTAGCCACAAAGCAAACTCCACTTGGTCATGAAATGGTGTCAGATATTTGTGGAGAGAACTTTAAACATCAAATGGCTTGTTTCATTCAGCATATCTATATAACCATGAGAGTGACTTAACTGGTGATCTAACTGGTGATCTTATAGAGATGTAGGGTGATCTTATATAGGTGTATAAAATCACGAGAGGAATAGATCGGGTAGATGCACAGAGTAGGACAATCGAGGACCAGTGGACATAGGTTTAAGGTGAAGGGGGAACGATTTTATGGGAATATGAGGGGTGATTTTTTTTCTCCCAAACGCAGGCAAGAGGGACTAGTGTAGATGGGACATGTTGGTCGGTGTGGGATAGTCTCTTGCCCAAAGAACGGGAATCGAGGACCAGAAGAGATAAGTTTAAGAGGAAGGGGGAAATCATTTTTATAGGAATACGAAGGGGTAACATTTTCACTAACGCAGGCAAGTGGGTCTAGTGTTGTTCAGTGTGGGCAGGTTGGGCCGAAGGGCCTGTTTCCACACTGTATGACTCAAACTGTAGTATCTACATGTTTGAATTGTACTAAATCCCACTCTAAATGCAGTATTGGCAACTACCAGGTTTCAATGCCTTCCAGAAAATTGTACAGGGACAATCGCTGAAGTCATTCATTTTTAGTTTCATTTATGCATTTATGTCCAATGATTTTAAAATCGTCAATAACAAGAATATTCCATATGAAACAAAAACAAACGAAAGTAAATCAAACCGTAACAATGGGGGGAGGGTGGGACGTCATTGAAACTTACCGAATAGTGAAAGGCCTGGATAGAGTGGATGTGGAGAGGATGTTTCCACTAGTGGGAGAGTCTAGGACCAGGGGTCACAGCCTCAGAATAAAAGGATGTACCTTTAGAAAGGAGATAAGGAGGAACTTATTTCACCAGAGGGTGGTGAATCTGTGGAATTCATTGCCACAGAAGGCTGTGGAGGCCAAGTCAATGGATATTTTTAAGGCGGAGATTGACAAATTTTTGATTAGTACGGGTGTCGGGGGTTATGGAGAGAAGGCAGGAGAATGGGGTTAGGAGGGAGAGATAGATCAGCCATGATTGAATGGCGGAGTGGACTAGATGGGGCGAATGGCCTAATTCTGCTCCCGTCACTTATCATGAGGCTCTCTGTCAATGGGGATAAAGAACCACTGGAATATTAATGCATGCCCAATTTGTCACATGTTCTGATTCCCGTAGGAGATCCTGGCATTTCTGGAAAGGTCGTCTCTTACTTCCTGGAGAGTGAGATTAGAACTTGTTTGCCCAAGTGTCGACTTTTTTCTTGCAACATATCACTTAGCCCATATTACTAACTACACTACCGACATCCGAAAATCCCATTTAGCGGCACACACTAATTCATTTTGGATAGCTTCCATTCTTCAAGGTACTCTATTCTAAATTTTGTCTACAGGGTATTCTTGCAATCACCTTCTCGACAACGATTACAAATGCTAAAGACGACAGCGTCTCTTCTCAATCGATCCACTGCAGCTGCAAAGTCTGGGCAATGAAAGCGAACATGTCGGACACCTCCTGGATGACTTTGGCCGTGGGTTTGCCCGCGCCGTGCCCGGCCTTGGTGTCCACGTAGATGAACAGGGGGTTGATCTGATTCGGGCTGCGTCCCACCACGTGCTGCAGGGTGGCGATGAATTTCATGGAGTGGAGAGGGACTACCCGGTCGTCGTGGTCTGCCGTCATCAGCAGCATCGCTGGGTACTGTATCCCTTCCCCCACCGGCACCTTAATGTTGTGAAGTGGAGAGTATCTAAAAAAGAAAAAGAAAAAGAGTCTCAGAGTGGCAGAGTGCAGACACAGGCCCCTTTTGAGCAGTGTCTGGTCAGCCCCTTTACAGGAAGGAGTGTGGAGGCTTTGGGAAAAGGTGCAGAGGAGGTTTACCAGAAGGCTGCCTGGTGTAGAGGGAATAAGCTATAAGGAGGGTTACACAAAAAGCTGGAGAAACTCAGCGGGTGCAGCAGCATCTAAGGAGCGAAGGAGATAGGCGACGTTTCGGGTCGAGACCCTTCTTCAGAGCTATAAGGAGTGGTTGGACAATCTTATAGACAATTGGTGCAGGAGTAGGCCATTTGGCCCTTCCAGCCAGCACCGCCATTCAATGTGATCATGGCTGATCATCCCCAATCAGTACCCCGTTCCTGCCTTCTCCCCATATCCCCAGACTCCGCTATTTTTAAGACCCCTATCTAGCTCTCTCTAGAAAGCATCCAGAGAACCTGCCTCCACCGCCCTCTGAGGCAGAGAATTCCACAGATTCCCCACTCTCTGCGAGAAAAATTGTTTCCTCGTCTCTGTTCTAAATGGCTTACTCCTTATTCTTAAACTGTGGCCCCTGGTTCTGGACTCCCCCAACATCGGGAACATGTTTCCTGCCTCTAGCGTGTCCGAACCCTTAACAATCTTATATGTTTCAATGAGATCCCCTCTCATCCTTCCAAACTCCAGAGTGTACAAGCCCAGCCGCTCCATTCTCTCAGCATATGACAGTCCCGCCATCCCGGTTCTCTGGATGCTTTCAAGAGAGAGCTAGATAGGGCTCTTAAAAATAGTGGAGTCAGGGATATGGGGAGAAGGCAGGAACGGGGTACTGATTGGGGATAATCAGCCATGATCACATTGAATGGCGGTGCTGGCTCAAAGGGCCGAATGTCCTACTCCTGCACCTATTGTCTATTGACAGGCAGCATCTCTGGAGAACATGGACAGGTCACATGAAACAGGTGACGTTTCGGGTCAGGGCCCTTCTTCAGTAAACCTGTGTTCTCTTACATAGAAACATAGAAAATAGGTGCACGAGTTGGCCATTCGGCCCTTCCAACCAGCACCACCATTCAATATGATCATGGCTGATCGATTATCCAACTCAGTATCCTGTACCTGCCTTCCCTCAGTACCCCCTGATCTCTTTAGCCACAAGGGCCACATCTAACTTCCTCTTAAATATAGCCAATGAACTGGTCTCAACTACCCTCTGTGGCAGAGAATTCCAGAGGCTAACCACTCTCTGTGTGGAAAATGTTATCCTCATCTTGGTCCGAAAGGAATTTCCCCTTATCTTTAGACTGTGACCCATTGTTCAGGATCCCCCAACATCGGGAGCAATCTTCCTGCATCTAGCCTGTCCAACCCCTTAAGAATTTTGTAAGTTTCTATAAGATTCCCCTCCAGTCTTCTAAATTCTAGTGAGTGCAAGCCAATAACAGAGTTTACACATTTTGTCTGCCCTGGCCAATGAGTGGATTTGAGAGATACCTGGCCCGCGAGGCAAACAGAATATGTTTCCCGGGCCTTCCGGGCCTGTTTTGGAGAAATTCGACCTCCAACTTACTTGATTAGGTAGTTAAACTGCTCCTTGATGTCTGAGCAGCCAAAGTCAGTGGTCCAGGCGTGGCCAATGGTGAACTTGTGAAACTTGAGCATATCCATGACTCCCACCTGTGCCACGGCGCAGCCAAAGAGGTCAGGTCGTTGATTCACGCAGGCCGCTGTTTTAATGGAAGGATAAAGAAGTGTGAGAGGGGTAACAATTAACCAAGGTTAAAAAGCACTGGAATGGAAAACTTCACTTGGAGAATATGATCTCAACGCATGATTCTTGATAATGAAAATAAATAAATGACAATTGATTGTGTAGGAAGGAACTGCAGATGCTGGTTTATACCGAAGATAGGCACAAAATGCTGGAGCAACTCATCAGCTTCTCTGGAGAGAAGGAATGGGTGACGTTTTGGGTCGAGACCCTTCTTCAGCCTGAGCTTCAGTGGAGAGGGAGACAGAGATATGGAAGGGTAAAGTGTGAAAACATAGATCAAAGGGGAGGATGGTCAAGGAACTGTAGAATGGCACATTGTTAGCTATGGGGAAGGTGACAACGAGGCATACATTCAGTAATATTTAATCAGGAGGACAGTGGAACTAATCGGAGAACTAGGATGGGATGGGGGGAGAGAGAAAGTAAGGGTTCCTTAAAGTTAGAGAAGTCAATATTCATACCGCCATTTAAAATTAGACCAAAGGACCTAGGAGGGAGAGATAGATCCGCCATGATTGAATGGCAAACTAGTCTTGATGGGCCGAATGGCCTAATTCTGCTCCTATCACTTATGAGCTTATGACCTTTGTTTAGTTTAGTTTAGTTCAGAGATACAGTGCAGAAACAGGCCCTTCGGGACGTGGACAAGAAAATGTCGACATACATTTGGATGTCAGGCTTATCTCAGGTGGAATGATTGAGCAGGTTGGCCCTGAAACATTGGAGTTCGAAGAGCAAGATCATTTATTTCAATGCAAGATTCTGAGAGGGCTTGACAAGGTAGATGCGGAGACATTGCTGGAATTCATTATGCATCGTTTCAGAAAAGGAAAAATGGAGATGAGGAAGAATATCAGTTATCACAGCCTCTTTACTCCAGAGGATTATATTTAACATACATTTGGGGATTTGAGAAGAATCAAAGATACTAGAAAAGAGGCAGGTTAGAAGTTGAGGCCCACAAAGTTTCCCAGTGATGTAAGACACACGCGCACACAAATAAATTAACATACCCACTAAGAGACCACCATTAGAGCCTCCATTTATGGTCAACTTCTTTGAGGTAGTGTAGCCCTCCTTGATAAGAACTTCAGCAGCACATTGAAAATCATTAAAACAATTTTGCTTGTTTTCCAGCATGCCACCTGCAATTAAAGCACAGAAACGTTGAGGCTGGGTGACCTTTTTCCTGTCAATATCATTTCTGTAATCAATTAAGGAATTGCCCAATGCATCTAAATATGTTTCTTGTCCGCTCCCAGGTGAAGTCCAAGTCTGCAGCATTCAAGTCAAACGATCCTGAGCAGCGGAAGAAATCTATCCGCAACCTTCACAGGAGGCCACGAGGAAATGTTGAACCAAGCTGGAGCCGCGAGGCAATGAAATTGGGCGGCACGGTGGTGGCCCAGCGGTAGAGTTGCTGCCGCACAGCGCCAGAGACCCGGGTTCCATCCCGACTACGGGTGCAGTCTGAACAGAGTTTGTACGTTCCCCTTGTGACCTGCGTGCGTTTTCTCCGAGATCTTCGGCTTCCTCCCACACTCCAAAGACGTACAGGTTTGTAGGTTAATAGGGTTGGTAAATGTAAAAATTGTCCCTAGCGTGTGTAGGATAGTGTTAATGTGTGGGGATCGCTGGTCGGCGCGGACTCGGTGGGCCGACGGGCCTGTTTCCGTGATGTATCTCAAAACTAAATGAAATGGATTACCATAGACTCTGGCAAGGATTGCATTCCATAACGCGCTCCAAAGCAAAGATGGGCCGTATCGCTGGCAACAACTGGTGGTCCCCGACTAACATAACCCACCCTATGCCCGGTTTGAACAGCAGATCGGAGAAGAAGTGCCATCAACCCCTCCTGTCTTGGGTGTGCCTGTACCAATGGTTACTGTGGCCTGCCTGAGAGTGAAACCGCGGATAGCAACCCGTGGTCCCTGACGGCATCCTCAGGACCTGAGCAGTTCAGCTAGTGGAGGCATTCGCAAACATCTTTAACATCTCACCACTCCATTCTGAGGTCCCCACCTGCTTCAAGAGGACCACTATTACCTTGGTGCCCAAGAACAGTAATGTAGCGTGCCTTAGTGACTACCATTTTAGTTTAGAAGGATGAGGGGAAGGGACCTTGATGAAACTTACTGAATGGTGAAAGACCTGGATAGAGAGGATGTGGTGAGGATGTTTCCACTAGTGGAAGAGTCTAGGATCAGAGGTCATAGTCTCAGAATAAAATGATGTACGTTTAGAAAGGAGATGAGGATGAATTTCTTTAGTCAGAGGGTGGTGAATCCGTGGAATTCATTTTGGAATCTGTGGAGGCCGTCAGTGGATTTTTTTAAGGTGGAGTGTGACAGATTTTTGATTAGCAAGGGTGTCAAGGGTTATGGGGAGAAGTCAGGAGAATGGGATTGAGAAGGAAAGATAGATCAGCCATGATTGAATTGGGGGAGTGTACATAATCAGCCAAATGGCCTTATTCATAGAAACATAGAAAAATAGGTGCAGGAGTAGGCCATTCGGCCCTTCCAGCCTGCACCGCCATTCAATGTGATCATGGCTGATCATCCAACTCAGTATCCCGTACCTGCCTTCTCTCCATACCCCCTGATCCCTTTAGCCACAAGTGCCACATCTAACGCCCTCTTAAATATAGCCAATGAACTGGCCTCAACTACCTTCTGTGGCAGAGAATTCCAGAGACTCACCACTCTCTGTGTAAAGAATGTTTTCCTCATCTCGGTCCTAAAGGAATTCCCCCTTATCCTTAGACTGTGACCCCTTGTTCTGGACTCCAACATCGGGAACAATCTTCCAGCATCTAGCTTGTCCAACCCCTTAAGAATTTTGTAAGTTTCTATAAGATCCCCCCTCAATCTTCTAAATTCCAGCGAGTACAAGCAGTCTATCCAACCTTTCCTCATATGAAAGTCCTGACATCCCAGGAATTTAATATTCCACTCCTGCAACTTATGAACTCATCCAATGGCTCTGACATTCGCCATCATGGAGTGCTTTGAGAGTCTGGTGATGGAGCACATTGGCCTCCCAGCCAAGCTTGACCCACTTACTGTTTCCGAAACAGATCCACGGCAGACACCATCGTCCTGGCCCTCAACTCATTTCTGGAACACCCAGACAACAAGACTGTGAAACAAGATGCGGAAACTCCAAGCCGCTGAGTGTTCCCCGTTCCGACGCCGGAGCTCCGATCCGATCATCCCGACTGAAGGCCCCGCCCACAGGTGGACAAAGAGGAAGGGGATTGAACTTTAGTGCCTTCCCTCACAGTGGGAAACGTTGATTCCGCTGTGTGGGGATGTTCATGTTAAATTCTATCGCGTATTGTGTTCTTTTTATTCGTAACTTGAACTCTTAACATTAGTCTCCGACATCGACCATAGCTCCAGATTCAACGCCATTAACTCATCCAAACTCACCCCTAATCTCCTGGCCCTCTGAATCAGTAGACACCTCTGCCACTGGATCCTCGACTTTGTAACCCACAGACCAATTCAATGTTACTGTGAGTCACCATGTATCTGGCGCAGACAAAGTTACAAAAGTACTTATTAGCGTCCTGATGGTCCCTCTCTGTTCCGGGCAGCCCCACCCCGCCGGGTCCCTCTTTTGTTCTCTAATAATAAAACAACTTAAAAGTATACTTCTGAAATGCTTCAGGTCCCTTGGAACGCAAGATGCCGAGTGGCGATCTTATAAAGGTTTAATTTAGAGATGCAGCATGGAAACTGGCCCGTTGGCCCACCAAGACCACGCCAACCATCGACACTACCTCTATGTTATCCCACTTTCTCATCCACTCCCTACACACTAGGGCAATTTACAGAGGCCAATTAAGTGGGATAGACGGAATTGCTCTGCTCGGAGCCAACACAGAATCGGTGGGCCAAATGGCCATCTTTCTGTGCCACAATGATTCTACCATTTCCAAATTCAACCCATTTTGGACTAAGATCCCACAGCACAAACCTACTGTCTGGAGTGGCAGGCAAGACACTGGACCAAACATTGATAAAATACATCTCTTGATGCTGCTGAATACATCATCAGTGAGTGATGTAACCTGGGGTCATTGGGTGTTTCGGGTCTTTCAACATCAGACACCCTCGCCCAGGCGACCCAGCCGTGTGGTTGATCAGACCACAACTTGTGTTCAGGTGGCATTCGCTCCCCCCCCCCCCATGGACCCCCCCCCCCCCTCTCCTGATCCAGAGCCACCTCGAGGCCTCAGTGGTGTTCTTGATGGCTCTTCTCCTCTCCATTCCGTTGATGCCCAGTGCACTCGAAGCTTTGTAGAGCGATTGCCCTGCAAAACCTCTGCAGCCATCTTAAACTTCATTAAAAATCACTGAAGACACAGTGGCATGAAATGAATGCACTTTGTATTGATAGAAAATGCAATGTCACCTTTTTGCTGTAGTTTAAATTTCACAATATGGATAAATTTAATGTTGGTTTAATTTAATTCTTCAATTAACTGTGTAATAAAGACATGCAATTAGCTACTGGAGATGAAATGTTGAAAAAACTGGGGCAAAGTATAGTGAATCCGGAAATTGTATGACAGCTTGGACCAGTGTGGTATTGCAGCAGTGCATTGAATGTACAGCCTGATGCAAATTCAGAAAATGTTTTGTGGTCAAAACCATCAACACAAAGAGTAATTCAAGTAAAGTAAATAAAGCAGCTGAATATCTTTCAGAAAGAACTGCAGATGCTGGAAAAAATCAAAGGTAGACAAAAATGCTGGAGAAACTCAGCAGGTGAGGCAGCATCCATGGAGCGAAGGAATATTCCTTCGCTCCATAGATGCTGCCTCACCCGCTGAGTTTCTCCAGCATTTTTGTCTACCAGCTGAATATCTTGCACCTTCTCAACAACAAATCCAACTCTTATTGATACAAAACATCCCAAAGGCGGTATATGTAGGAAGGAACTGCAGATGCTGGGTTAAACCAAAGATGGACACAAAATGCTGGAGTGACTCAGCAGGACAGGCAGCATCTCAGGAGAGAAGGAATATGGGTGACATTTTGGGTCGAAACCCGTCCTCTTAAGAAATTGAAGAAGAGTCTCGACCCAAAACGTCACCCTCTCCAGAGATGCTGCCCTTCCCGCTGAGTTACTCCAGCATTTTGTGTCTACCATAAAGGTGGTATTAGTTTCAGTTTAGTTTAAGAGATGCAGCATGGAAACAGGTCCTTTGGCCCACCGAGCCTGCGGCGACTGGCGATCACTAACACTATCCTACTCACGAGGGACAATTTACAATTTTACCGAAGCCAATTAGCCTTCAAACCTGTACATCTTTGGAGTGTGGGAGGAAACGGGAGAAAACCTGTCATGGGGAGAACGTACAAACTCCGTATAGATGGCACCCGTAGTCAGGATCGAACCCGGGTCTCTGCCACTGCAAGCACAGTAAGGCAGCAACTCTACCGCTGCGCCGCAGTGCAGCCCTTTATTTTAATTTTATTATATTATTTTTAATTATAATCGTATTATTTTAATAAAGTTGAGACCGCCTGATGCTTTTGTTATTATTTATTTGAATAACGCTTAATTTTTCAGGTAACTGTCACGTACTTGTTGGATTTTCCTAATCAAGAATCTGTCTATTGGCAAGTAATGTCAAAGGTTTGCAGGGAGGATTGTTTTTACACCTATCCCAATGCAGCAGTACTTATGCACCAAGTCGCGCACTGAGGTTAGCATACAGTAAGATGCCTCTGTCATCAATCAACAAGACCAGTGCAACCATAAAATAAATAATGAATCTGCACTTCTCCAGCCCTTCTAGATAACAAATAAAAATCCAAATGCACTTTAGGCTTATCAAAGTGCTTTTGTAATGGTACAATATCGGGAAAGGGATAATAAACCTGCACTTTCGACTTTAGAGGTACAAAGCAAAAACAGGCCCTTCGTCCTCCAAGCCCACTGATCACCCCGCACACTAGCACCACTCTACACACTGGGGACAATTTACAATTTTACCACAGCCAATTCACCCGCAAACCTGCACGTCTTTGGCGTGTGGGAGGAAACCGGAGAACCCGGAGAAAACTTGGTTTTCAACAGCTAAGTTACAGAGATAGGTTAAATAAGTTAGGTCTTTATTCTCTGGAGCGCAGAAGGTTAAGGGGGTACTTGATAGAGGTCTTTAAAATGATGAGAGGGATAGACAGAGTTGACGTGGACAAGCTTTTCCCTTTGAGAATAGTGAAGATTCAAACAAGAGGACATGACTTTAGAATTAAGGGACAGAAGTTTAGGGGTAACATGAGGGGGAACGTCTTTACTCAGAGAGTGGTAGCGGTGTGGAATGAGCTTCCAGTGGAAGCGGCAGGTTCGTTGGTATCATTTAAAAATAAATTGGATAGGCATATGGATGAGAAGGGTATGGAGGGTTATGGTATGAGTGCAGGCAGGTGGGACTAAGGGAAAAAAATTGTTCGGCATGGACTTGAAGGGCCGAGATGGCCTGTTTCCGTGCTGTAATTGTTATATGGTTAAAACCCTTACGCGGTCACAGACAGGTCAGTATAAAGGATACAAGGCTCGCAACAGATTCCTGAAACATGTACTCTAAGTTTCATCACAGCGAAAGAAAACCAAGGGAATGGAACCAAGTAGTCTGGATGGAACCCTTAGAACTTATGGTAGGATCACAGGCTTTCTACTGCCCTGAGCATTCTCCTCTGCCCACACATTTCCCCGCCCCCGTGCTATAAGAGATTGACACGCTCGAAGCTGATTTAAATAATTCAGAATAAAAGGTATGGATAACGCATCCCGGATGCCGCTTTTCCATTTTCATATCATCGGGGTTTCCCATGAGTGAGTTATTTTTCAATGAATAGATCTTCCATTTCCTTGGTTTTATATTTGTTGTGATGGAACTTGAAGTAGGTGTTTCAGGAGAAGGGTGTGAGCCTTGCGGACAATTAAGCCGCCCACAAAACCAGAATTGAGTGCAATTAGAAGCTTCATGTTGAGAACATTGGCCTCGAGTTCATACGTTCATAACTAATAGGAGCAGAATTAGGCCGTTTGCCCAATCGAGTCTACTCAACCATTCAATCATGACTGGCCTAACTCTCCCTCTCAACCCCATTCTCCTGCCTTCTCCCCATAACCCTCGACACCCTTACCAATCAAGAGCCTGTCAATCTCCGCCTCATAAATTCCCATTGACTTGGCCACAGCCCTCTGTGTCAATGAATTCCAGATTCACCACAATCTGGCTAAAGAAATTCCTCCTCATCTCCTTTTTAAAGGTATGTCCTTTTGTTCTGAGGCTTTGGCCTCTGGTCCTAGACTCTCCCACTAGTGGAAACATTCTTTCCACATCCACTCGATCCAGAACTGGATGAGCTGATGATAATCCTCATTTGCTTTCTCGGCCAGTGGAGTTGAAGGATTATGTGGAAGATTTCCAGTGCCCCGATGTAGCTGTCTTCGTCACTGAAGCGTTTGGGGTTTCTGGGTTGGGGATGGGGAAGAAAAATTTTTACTGCTTTCCTGTAGACCGTTTGAGGCGAAGTTTCAGTTCGAGACCCTTCTTCAGACTTTACCCTTGTATATCTCTAGACTCCCTCTCCCCTGACTCTCAGTTTAAAGAAAGTTCTCGATCTGAAATGTCACTTATTCCTGCTCTCCTGATCCGCTGAGTTATTCCAGAATTTTGTGTCTATCTTCAGTGTAAACCAGAATCTGCAGTTCCTTCCTACACACTTGGAGTTGAATTCCTGGATAGGAAAGGTTTAGATCAGGATCATTTTAGGTCACGGGCCCCGCCGCCATCTTGCCTCTTTGACGGGGCTGTTACCCGGGGTAACCGTCCCCATGGCATCCACGGGCGGTGGACCGGAGCGCCCCTGCCGGCACAGACAGCGGTGGGAGAGAGAGCAGCGAGAGAGACAGCGCGGCTGCCGTACAGATACATAATAAATGGTCGTGAATATTCAGGCAAATGGGACCAGCTTAGATCATGCCGACCCACATCATGGTTGGCATGGACAAGTTGGGATTAAAAGGCCCGTTTCCATGCTGTAAAACTCTATGACTTATCCTTGAAAGGTTATATTGGTAAAGTGGAGTGGTAAATACCAGTGTCAATGCCTGCCTTTGCCAGGAGCTGGCTCCTGAACTAGGGAAGGGGTTAGATAAATCAATGGCTCAAGACTGAAGGGGACTGCAGAAAGTGGTGGACATTGGACATACTGACCTCCTCACCATTTGAAGGTATTTGAGGGAGCACTGTCTCTAGAAGGCAGCCAATATTGTAAAAGACCCACACCTGGCCACGCTCTCATCTCATCACCACCATTGGGAAGGTGCAGGAGGCCAAAAACCGTGACCTCCAGGTTCAAGAACAGCTTCTTCCCATCAACATCACAATCTTGAACCACACTGCACAATCTTGATCACAATCCTACCTCAGCAACGAACTGCCACTGTTGGCTTTGAAGACCGACACAAAAATGCTGGAGTAACTCAGAGGGACGGGCATGCAGATGGGAAGCTTTTTTTTCTCTCTGGAGAGAAGGAATAGGTGACATTTTGTGTCGTGACCCTTCTTCAGTCACTCCAGAGATGTGACCTGTCCTGCTGAGTTAATCCAGCATTTTGAGTCCATCTTCGGTGTAAACCAGCGTGTGCAGTTCCTTCCTACTTTGCATATGTTGTATTTCGGCTTGCACTTTGTTGGCATGGCTATCTAGTGTTATTGGTAACTTTATATTGTACAATTATAGATGTATTTAAAGTGGAGAGGCGATGATGTGAAGCTGCAGCAAGTAAGAATTGCAATGTTCTGTTCTCAGTGGATATGACAAGTAAACACTCTTGATTCACATGTTCTATGACCTCAATGACTTCTACCATGAGCGCTGGCAGAGGACCTGTGCATTGAACATACTTACCTCAAGGCCCATTCTTTCATAAACATCAGTGAACAAGATGCCCGGGAGCCGTGGCATCAACTGTGTGCAGATGCAAGCACTATCCCTGTACCACACCTCGATGACTGATATTGGAGTGACCGTGAAAGTGATAAAAGTCGAATAATAATTCCACTTCCCTAGGAAACATATTGGAAGCATCTAGAAGATGTATATTTTTCACATTGAAGTCTGGCTCAGCCAGTGGCACCTAGGAATAGACTGGGTGACAACCAGGAATAGTTTGGTGACTACAGGAGAGACGGCACCCGGGAAAGGCTGGGTTAGCACCCCAGTCTGTGTCTTTCGTGAGAAAGACACCCAACAAAGCTACGGAAAGGCCTAATGAACCATCGTGGCCTAAACATCCATCAGGCGAGAATGAAATGCGCGGAGAAGGAGAAAGAGGTGCAGCGTACGCACAGGCCTTGAACCTGGTGAGACGCAGGAGGAGCCCGGCCGGGAGTCACCCCACAGAGCCCAGTCCCTCCACGCACTAGAGTCTCCCAACCCCTGCAGAGTGGTTACTAAGATGGCTGATCCGTGGGCAGTTGCTGCTGGGACGCAAGTCGGGGCCTGATCAACCCCGGCTGGGTCGCCTGGGCGAGGGTGTCTGACGTTGTGAGACCCGAAACACCCGATGACTCCAGGTCACATCACTGAGGATGCATCCCAGCACATCTAGAACATGTATATTTTTCACGAAGCAAGGTCAATATAACCGTGGTAATGTTGAGCAACGCACAGAGTCAGGCAGCTTCTGCGGAGAGAATGGATAGGCAAAATTTGGACCGGGACCCTTCTTGTATTGTGGTAGGGCCTCGGCTAAAGGGAGAGGTTGAGCAGGCTCGGACTGTATTCATTGGAGTGGAGGAGGATGAGGGGTGATCTTATAGAGGCGTACAAAGATGTGCGAGGAATAGATCGGGTAAACGGACCGAGTCTCTTGCCCACAGGAGGGGAATCGAGAACCTGAGGACATAGATTTAAGGTGAGGGGGAGGAAAGATTAAATTAAAACACTTTTTTTACACACAAAGGGTGGTGGGTATATGGAAAAAGCTGCCATATAGGAGGTAGTTGAGGCAGGTACTATGCAACATTTAAGAAACATTTAAACAGATATATGGATAGGATTAGAGGGATATGGGCTAAATGCAGGCTAGTGTAGATGGGATATGTTGGTCGGTGTGGGCAAGTTGGGCCGACGGGCATGTTTCCACACTATATGACTATGACGTTAATTGAATTACTCGATTGCTCAGTCCGGCTATAAATGTAGATTGACAGGATATCTAATTTCTCCAACTGGTCCAGTGATGTTCTACTTCAACAATGACTGCACAGCTTCCAGAAAGATTTAATAATGCATGGCTTCAGGAGTTTTAGAAACAGATATACCAGGAAATAGCCCGAGCTGCTGGTCACTGTAAAAGCTTAACAGGTTTTAAAAGCTTAGCAATCTATTGGGGTTTAGGAGAATGAGAGAGGATTTGATTGAAACATAAAATACCTTTTGGGGTATTGGAGGATGGACATGAAAAGGAATTTTAAGAGCCTCTCCCACTATACGAGTTTACCCAAGAGCTCTCCCGAGTTAAAAATAAAATCAAGCTCGTGGTAAGTACGTAGTGGGTACGTCAGAGCTCGGGGACGTCTCTTAGCGGCTCGTAACGCTAACGGCAGGTACTCGGGAAACACGGTAAGCTTGTGAAGATTTTTCAACATGTTGAAAAATGTCCTCGAGAGCCCCCCCGAGTACCTCCGAGCGGCTATTACCGTAAATCTCCGAGTTCGAATCAGGGGAAACTCGGGAGAACTCTTGAATTACCTCGTACAGTGGGCCAGGCCCTTAAAATTATGGCTTAATGTTTTAAAAGAGCACCCACTTACGACACACGAGATGAAATATTTTCTGAGGAACAATTGGAACGCACTTCCTCAGAGGTTGGTGATAAAAGGTCGTTGCAAGAAAGTTAAGGCAAAGGCAGATCATGTAGTTGTTTCCAAGATGGTGCCCAACCCAGGCAACTACTTGTGTACAAGCCACAGAAGCAGATCTCCAATCACATATTACAATCGCTCTGCGAGTTTAAATCTCTGTATTCCTACAGATCATGTATCTATACATTGTAAATGGCTTGATTGCAATCATGTTTTGTGTTTCCATTGACTGGTTAGCACTCGGACAATAAACTAAACTAGTTTAGTTTTGAAATTGAGTTTAGTATCATGGTATAGCATGGAAACAGGCCCATCGGCCCGCCGAGTCCGCGCTGACCAGTAATCACCTGCACACTAGTCCTATCCCACATACTAGGGGCAATTTACCCAAGCCAATTAACCTACCAACCTGCATGTCATTGGAGTGTGAGAGGAAACCTGAGCACCGGGAGAAACGTGCAAACTCCGTATAGACAGCACCCGCAGTCAGGATCGTACCCGGGTTCTGGAACTGTAAGGCAGAAACTTTACCGCTGCGTCATTGTATCGTTCCAGATTCCTGAAAGGCAGGGGAATGATACAGCATTGAAACAGGCCGTTGGATCGCCGAGTCCACGATGACCATCAAATGCCCTTTTACACTTGTTTGACATTATCCCATTCTCTCATCCACTCCCTATACATTGGGGGCAATTTTTCTTACAGAGATTCGTAAGAAGAGTTATTACAAATCTCTGACAAATGTGGTGGTTTGTAGGTTAATTTGACTTAAAAAAAATAATAATATTGTGATGTGGGAAGAAATTGGATTGGGATGTGGCAGGAAATCTGAGCGCCTAGAGGAAACCCACGCCGTTACTGGGAAAACGTGCAACCTCCACATACAGCACCCGAGATCAGGATTGAACTGGGTCTTTGGTGCTGTGAGGCAGCAGCTCTACCAGCTGCACCACTGTGCCGACCTAGGTTTTTAATAGGGAAAGGAATGAATGGATATTGTGGGGAGGCAGGATCACAGAGTAGAGGTTGTAATCAGATCAGACAGGGCTGTATTCAGACAGACTCTATGGCTAAGTGGCCAGTCGTATATTCCTATATATTTCAGGAGAGGAAATAACCCAAAACAAATGTAATTAAACGGTGTTCCCGATGTTGGGGGAGTCCATAACCCGGGGCCACAGTTTAAGAATAAGGAGTAAGCCATTTAGAACAGAGACGAGGAAACGCATTTTCTCACAGTGAGTGGTGAGTCTGTGGAATTCTCTGCCTCAGAGGGCGGTGGAGGCCAGTTCTCTGGATGCTTTCAAGAGAGAGCTAGATAGGGCTCTTAAAGATAGCGGAGTCAGGGGATATGGGGAGAAGGCAGGAACGGGGCTCTGATTGGGGATGATCAGCCATGATCACATTGAATGGCGGTGCTGGTTCGAAGGGCCGAATGGCCTACACCTGCACCTATTGTGTGTTGTCTATTGCCTAAATGAGGGCTGCCAGGACTAGCAGGTGTGAGATATAGGATGAGGTTGAATAGGCTGGGACTCTATTCCTTGGAGCGCAGGAGGAGGATGGGTGATCGTCCTCCTGTGGTCTTTTACCCGGAGTAAAATGTGTACAAAATCATGAGAGGAAAAGATTGGGTGAATGCACAGTCTCTTGCCCAGACTAGGTGAATTGAGGATCAGAGGACATGGGTCTAAGGTGAAGGCGACAAGATTTAATAGGAATCTGAGGGGTAAAAATGATCACTAACTGTGCCAGTAATCATATCAAATATGCTGAATGCATATCGAAAGGGGATGCAATTAGATGGAAACAATATTTAATTGCAGCTCTGAAAAATGATGTAAAAAAGCTGCAGAAGATTTTATGAATCCACTTCAGGATATTTGTTGCATCTTGCCAACACTGCCAAAACACTTTAACCAGTCATTTATTTTCTTTGCTGTTTGTAGAACATTTTGGAACAAATTGGCTGTTTGGGAATTATAATTCAATAAGTGGTGCTTATTACAGGGGGACAGGGTGGCAAAGAAAGCTTTTGGTACAATGGCCTTCATCATTCAGTGCATTGAGTCCAGTTTTTTGTGTCTATCTTTAGTGCAAACCAGCATCTGCAGTTCCTTCTTACACATGTCGTCCGCTCCACTGCAAAATCTCTTCAGGTAAGTCTACTTTGAAGAAGTTCTCCTCCTCTCTCCAACGAGAGATCTGCAACATCCTCACTCGCTGCTCCCCCCCCCCCCCGTGATTCCTCCTGCTCTCCGACTCTTTATCTCTCCACATCACCGTCTATATCTCTCGTGTCCCTTATCCCCAACCAGTCTGAAGAAGGGTCTCGACCCAAAACGTCACCCATTCCTTCTCTCCAGAGATGCTGCCTGTCCCCGCTGAGTTACTCCAGCTTTTTGTGTCTATTTTAGGTTTAAACCAGCATCTGCAGCTTCTTACACATATTGAATATAGAAGTTTGGGCGTTATGTTACACTTGTGCAAGATGTTGATGAGACTATGTTCACTTTTGCTCACCCTGCTATAGGAAGGATGCCTTTAAGCTGAAAAGTCTGCAGAGAAGATTTAGGACGTTGTTCCCAGGCTTGAGGGGTTGAGCTATAGGCTTTATTCTTTGGAACGCAGGAGGCTGAGGGGCGATCTTATAGAGGTATATGAAATCATGAGGAAGATAGGGCGATTGCAGTCTTTTACCCAAAGTAAGGGAATCAAAACCAGAGGGCATAGGTTTACGGAGAGTGCGGCAAATTTAATTGGAACCTGAGGGGAGTTTCTTTTCCACTCAGAGGGTGGCAGGGATGTGGAACAAACTGCCAGAGGAGGTAGTTGAGACATGTAATATAACAGGATTTAAAAGACACTTGGACATGTACATGGATAGGAATGATTTATGAGGCCAAACGTGGGGAGTTGGGCTGGTTTAGATGGGGCATCTCAGTTGGCATGGATGAGTTGGGCCGAAGAGCCTGTTTCCCCGCTACCTGACTCTAAATAAACATTGTAGACTTCCAAAGGAACAAAGAAGGTCACTAGATTTGAATGAATGGTGTTGAGACTTATTGTGGAGGATATGTTGTTGCTTATACTCACTGATTGAATTATTGAACTTTTATTTATTGTATATTATATGTGTGTGTTTACAGGCCTGTTGATTGATTAAGGTTTATTTAAATAGGGACAGATACAAAAACATAGATACACTTGAAACAGTCATCCAATGTATGCGTCATAGCTTCTTTAGCCAAAGCTAATTCGCAACACTTGTCCCTAGTAGGGCTTTTGGTTAAAAATGATAATACAGATTTCCATTATTAAAAATAGGAAAATGGAAATGGAAATGAGATTAAAAAAATGGAAAAGAGAAAAAGACATAGAGAGAGAGCAGCTACAAGTAAACATTCCTTGATTAAACACCCTTGACTGTCTTCTGGTCGTGAAGTTGAGGGAGGATCTTATAGAGGTGGACAAAATCATGAGAGGAATAGATTGGGTAGATGCACAGAGTCTCTTGCCCAGAGTAGGAGAATCGAGAACCAGAGGACATGGGTTCAAGGTGGGGGGGGGGGGAGAGAGAAGATTTAATAGGAACCTGTGGGTAACATTTTCAAGCAAAGGGTGGTGGGTTTCTCGAACGGTAGTTGAGGCAGGTAGTATCGCAACGTTTAAGGGCCTGTCCCACTTGGGCGACTTTTTAGGCGAGTGTAGGAGACTCTGCGCTCGCCTCATGATCGCCACATGGTTGCCACACGCTCGCTGATGGTCTCTGGTGAGTCTCCTTCACGGTCGCAAGGAGCTCCTGCATTCTGGGAACTAGTCACGGCCTCAGTATGGTCGCCGCAATTTTTTCAACATGTCGAAACATTTTCTGCGACCAAAAATTGGTCGCCATGGAGAAAATCGGTAATCCTGTAGCGGGGTCGTTATGCAGTTATGGGTAGTCGAGGTAGTCATAGGTAGTTTTTGTTAATCGTCTTTCCTGACCGGGCATTTTCATTGACTCATTGGGGGAACAAACCGTAAGCACGAGTTTTCAGAACCAAGGATGACTGACCGGTGATGTTAAATGCCCGCCAAACTTCACAGCTGTGTGTCTCTGGCTTATTAAAAGCTGCTTGGCTTCTTAAAGGCGTCTCCACTCCTTCTCCCCTCCCCCCTCTTTTAAAGGACTTACCGTACACTGTGCTGGCCGTCTTAATGTGCGTGTGAGCGTGCTCCACTCTGACAGTCGCCGTTCCAGTTCCCAGTTTTTCAGGCGAGTGCCGCGAACTTGACTGTCGCTGGCAGTCAGCTGAAAAATCGCCTATGTGGGACGGGCCCTTTAAGAAACATTTAGACAGATACATGGGTAGGACAGGTTTAGGGGGCAAATGTAGGGAGGTGGAACTAGTGTAGTTGGGACATGATGGCCGGTGTGGGCAAGTTGGGCCGAAGGGCGTTTCCATGCTCTATAATTTGAGGATTCAGTTGCAGAGGTGGGTACTGAGTCCTTGGTATAGTGGTTTGGGACTTTCCTTTGTAGGTTTCAGAGAACAAATAAACATAAAACGAAATTAAGATGCCTCTTGGATTATCTTATGACTGTTATTGCACAACACATGTTTACTGCCAAGTTACTGCAGTCAAACTAATGCTCTAATTGCAGCTATCTGCTTTGTAATTAAACTCAGCTCTTGACAAATTATATTAAAAAGAACAAACATTCATTAAAGCTAGTCATTTCAGAACAAATCCAATTTGCATAAAACAGACAAATATTGCATAATTTGTTTCTGGAATGTCCTCAAAAGCTAAATTTCTTGCAATTTCCAGTTTCTTTCCATATTTATAGTTAGCACACCATTTTTCAACAGTACACATATGACACAAGAGATTTTACTGTGGTGATTTTTTTTTTTACACAAGAGGTCATAAATGATAGGAGCAGAATTCGGCCCATCAAATCTACTGCACCATTCAATCATGGCTGATCTATCTCTCCCTCCTAACCCCATTCTCCTGGCTTCTCTCCATATCCCCTGGCACCCGCACTAATCAGGAATTTACCTATCTCTGCCATAAAAATATTCATTGACTTGGCCTCCACAGCTGTCTGTGGCAAAGAATTCCACAGATTCACCGCCCTCTAACTAAAGAAATTTATCCTCATCTCCTTCCTAAATGAACCACCTTTAAATCTGAGGCTGTGACCTCTGGTCCTAGACTGTCCCACTAGTGGAAACGTCCTCTCCACCTCCACTCTATCCAAGCCTTTGACTATTCGGTAAGTTTCAATGAGGTTCCCCCTCATCCTTCTAAACTCCAGCAAGTACAGGCCCAGTGCCCATCATATGAGGGTAATGGATGCCTGGAACGTGATGCCACAGGTGGTGGTGGTGGTGGAGGCAGATATGATGGTGACGCTTAAGGGACATTTGGATGGATACATGGATGTACAACCAAAGGGGTATATATTAGGTGTAGGTAGATGAGATTAGTTGACCTTGGCATCATGCTCAGTCCAGATATTGAGGGCCAAAGGGCCTGTTCCTGCGCTGCATCGTTATTGTTGGGATGGAAATGTGTCAGACTCGTTAACAATCAGCACGGGAGCACCTCAGGGTTGCGTGCTCAGCCCCCTGCTGTACTCACTCTATACTCAGGACTGCTTAGCCGGTCATAGCGCGAACTCCATCATTAAGTTCGTTGACGACACCACTGTTGTGGGACGTATCACTGATGGGGATGAGTCAGAGTATAGAAGAGAGATCGAGCAACTGTCCATATGGTGCCAGCACAACAACCTGGCCCTCAACACCAGCAAAACCAAGGAACTGATTGTGGACTTTTGAAGGAGTAGGATGGGGACCCACGGTCCTGTTTATATCAACGGGTCGATGGTTGAAAGGGTCAAGAGCTTCAAATTCCTGGGCGTGCACATCTTTGAAGATCTTTCCTGGTCCGAGAACACAGATGCAATTATTAAGAAAGCTCATCAGTGCCTCTACTTCCTGAGAAGATTACGGGGAGTCGGTCTGTCAAGGAGGACTCTCTCTAACTTCTACAGGTGCACAGTAGAGAGCTTGCTGACCGGTTGCATCGTGGCTTGGTTCGGCAACTTGAGCGCCCTGGAGAGGAAAAGACTACAAAAAGTAGTAAACACTGCCCAGTCCATCATCGGCTCTGACCTTCCTGCCATCGAGGGGATTTATCGCAGTCGCTGCCTCAAAAAGTCTGGCAGCATCATCAAAGACCCACACCACCGTGGACACACACTCATCTCCCTGCTACCTTCGGGTAGAAGGTACAGGAGCCTGAAGACCGCAACAACCCGGTTTAGGAATAGCTACTTCCCCACAGCCATCAGGCTATTAAACCTGGCTCGGAACTCTGAACATTAATATCCCTCCATCTGTTATTTGCACTTTATTAATTTATGGGTGTATTTACGTATAGAATTGTAGTCAATGCCTTCTATGTTCTGTTGTGCTATGCAAAGAAAGATTTTCATTGTCCTGTCAGGGACACACGACAATAAACTCTTTTGATTTGACTTTGAAGATTGCAACCTTCACGTGGTCCGCCCTGTTTCGACTAATGCAATCAACTCGACGTGCACAAAAGATAGATCAAATAGAACAAGTTGTCCAACAACTTTAGGCTGTGCACGCCACACAAAAGGAGAAGAAGATCGTTATTGTTCTACCATCAACCCCAACGTAAAAGACTTTAATCGAAAATAGAGGCTCAGATAACGGTACTGGGGGAGTGCTGGCTGCACTTTTGAACGAGCTGATAAGCCATATGCCTTCACAGATAGGTTCCTGGCCAATATTTATCTTTTGAGTAGAAAATCACTAAAGCTGGTTATCAAGTCATTATCGCAATGTTTAATGGCACCTCTCTGCAAACTGGCTACTGCATTTCCTAGATTACAACAGAAGCTACACTTTAAAAGGACGATAAATCATTTTGGAATGTCATGGGATCGTGAAAGCAAATTGTAAAATACTTTTTGGCAAACGTATCTTCAATCACTTCATGCCAACGCTTTGAATTCTACCCACCCAACCTCCAAACCACTCCCTTTCTTCAATTCTATCACTTTTTGCACGCTTTGTTCATTCTTCCTAATACAAATATTTTGGCTGGGCATCTAGATTTTTTCATTGATTTTATGTTGTTTCCATGACCTTTAAATAAACTAAAGTGCCATGTATAAACTGCCTCGTGCTAAAGTACGATGTATAATATGTTGTGTTTTAGAAAGAACTGCAGATGCTGGAAAAATTGAAGGTAGACAAAAATGCTGGAGAAACTCAGCGGGTGAGGCAGCATCTATGGAGCGGAGGAATAGGTGACGTTTCGGGTCGAGACCCTTCTTCAGACTTGTTCAGAAGGGTCTCGACCCGAAGCTTCGCGTATTCCTTTGCTCCATAGATGCTGCCTCACCCGCTTTTTTCTCCAGCATTTTTGTCTACCGTTTATGTATAATATGTTGTTCCGTTGAATGTTCCCTCTGAATTTGCTTTAGGTTCTGTCATTTTCCAGACTTCAATTAAACAATAAATATATTAGAACTGCGTTTTTCCCCTCCAAATCTGCACTAAAAATGCACCCAATGCATGCAAATTTCATTCCACACAGGGTTACCGTAGAAATTGCGCACCTGTTGGTTCTAGAGCACACCTCCAATAAAAGAACAGTTTCTTCCCAGTTGAATCAGGCAACCGAACCATCCTACCACAACCAGAGAGCAGTCCTGAACTACCATCGACCTCATTGGTGACCCTCGGACTATCCTTGATTGGACTTTACTATTTTCACCTTGCACTAAACATTATTCCCTCATCGAGTACCTGTACACTGTGGCTGGCTTGACTGTAATTACGCATTGTCTTTCCGCTGACTGGTTAGCACGCGGCAAAAGCTGTTCACTGTACCTCGGTACACGTGACAATAAACTAAACTGAAATTGGATTTGTGGAGAATGATGGTGTTGGAACTGCGTTGTTTGATAAATTGGGAGAGATGCGCTCACTGAAACCGTCAGACATGATGAGATTTTTGGAATGAGGCTGTTTCCACTTGTTCAATTTAGAAATACTGTGCTTGTAAACGTGCCCTTTGGCCCACCGAGTCCGTGCCGACCAGCGATCCCCGTACACTACCCTACACCCTAGGGACAATTTACAATTTTACCTAAAGCTTCTTCTGGAAGTTGGACTTCCCAGGAAACCTAACTATCAAAATTGTGAGAGCAAAAGAAAAGAATAGGCCTACAGAAACAGGCCCTTCGGCCCACAATGTTTGTGTTGAACATAGTGCCTGGTTAAACTGATCTCTTCTGTCTGCACATGATCCAAGCTGCTCAAAGTGGTGAAATGCGTAAAGAACAAGATATACTCAAAAAATAAGTAGAAATCATGCAGTGTAGTCTGCAATCAATGAAAATTAGTTTAGTTTAGAGATACAGTTCGGAAACAGGCGATTTGACAAACCAATCCCCACCGACCAGCAATCCCCGCACATTAACACTATCCTACACAGACTAGGGGCAATGTATACATACCAAACCAATTAACCTACAAACCTGCACACCTTTGGCATGTGGAAATAAACCGAAGATCTCGGAGAAAACCCACGTGGTCACGAGGAAAAACGCACAAGCTCCATACAGGCATGTAGCCGCCAGGATTGAAGCTGGGTCTCTGGCGCTGTGAGGCAGCAACTCTACCGCTGCACCACCGTGCAGCCCTTTACAGTTGCAGAATTAAGGTACTCAGATTGATATCAAGACGGATTAAATAATGAGTTTCCATAAAATACCATGGAATTGTGGAGAGAGAGGTTACTGGAACAGATGAATGACAAAAGCGAATTCTACCAGCGTGAAAAAAGGTTCCAACCCTAAACGTTATCTATTCTAGATACTGCCTGACCCGCTG
Organism: Raja brachyura; assembly: GCA_963514005.1. The sequence goes on from OY740785.1 coordinate 112,568,545, forward strand.
AGTTAGCCCAGCAACTGTGTCTATCCTTGGAGAATTGATTATAATATTGAGCTAAATGGCTATTCCAGGCTCCTACATCCTAAATCTAATCTAAAGAGGATCTGGAAAGATTTGTGTATTAAACAATTTAATTTTGAAAAAAAAAGCATAATTTAGAAAACAGGCAATATATGAACTGCTTACCTTAGGTAAACAAACAATCAATCAATCCATCCTACATTTACAGGCCCATGCACAAACTATTTAATGTTGTGGTGCTGAGAAGCATTGCAGAGCAATCAGTACATCAGTAGATCTCAACATTGATTTTCCATTGCAGGTCTGTACACTGCATGGAAATGTAATCAGGGGTGAAAGCTGCATAAACCATTGCAGATGACACAAGAGTGGGTGGTATTGTAGATAGTGAAGAAAGTTGTCAAAAATTGAATCAAGATCTTGATCGGTTGGGGAGGTGGGCTGATGAATCGTTGATGGAATTTAATACTGAAAAATGCGAGTTGTTGCATTTTGGGAATACTAACATGGGAAGAACCTACACAATGAACAGTAGGGCTCTGGGGGCATTGTGGAGCTGAGAGATCGAGGAGTACAGGTAAATGTTAAAAGTGGCATCACAGGTATATAGGGTAGGCTGACCTATCCATATCCATATATCTGTCTAAACGTTTCTTAAACTTTGTAATAATACCTACAGTGGCTTGCAAAGGTTTTCATACCCTTTTCCACATTTTGTCACGTTACAACCACAAACGTAAATGTATTTTATTGGGATTTTATGTGATAGACCAACACAAAGTGGTGCATAATTGTGAAGTGGAAGGAAAATGATACATGGTTTTCAAATGTTATTACAAATAAAAAACTGAAAAGTGTGGCGTGCAAAAGTATTCTGCCCCCCTGAATCAATACTTTGTAGAACCACCTTTTGCTGCAATTACAGCTGCAAGTCTTTTTGGGTACGTCTCTACCAGCTTTGCACATCTAGAGACGGAAATATTTGCCCATTCTTCTTTGCAAAATAGCTCAAGCTCAGTCAGATTGGATGGAGAGCTTCTGTGAACAGCAATTTCCAAGTCTTGCCAGAGATTCTCAATTGGATTTAGGTCTGGACTTTGACTGGACCATTCTAACACATGAATATGCTTTGATCTAAACCAATCCATTGTAGCTCTGGCTGTATGTTTAGGGTCGTGGTCCTGCTGGAAGGTGAACCTCCGCCCCAGTCTCAAGTCTTTTGCAGACTCTAACAGGTTTTCTTCCAAGATTGCCCTGTATTTGGCTCCATCCATCTTCCCATCAACTCTGACCAGCTTCTCTGTCCCTGCTGAAGAAAAGCATCCCCACAGCATGATGCTGCCGCCACCATATTTCACAGTGGGGATGGTGTGTTCAGGGTGATGTGCAGTGTTAGTTTTCCGCCACACATAGCGTTTTGCATTTAGGCCAAAAACTTCAATTTTGGTCTCATCAGACCAGAGCACCTTCCTCCACATGTTTGCTGTGTTCCCCACATGGCTTGTGGCAAACTGCAAACGGGACTTCTTATGGCTTTGTTTCAACAATGGCTTTCTTCTTGTAACTCTTCCATAAAGGCCCGATTTGTGGAGTGCACGACTAATAGTTGTCCTGTGGACAGATTCTCCCACCTGAGCTGTGGATATCTGCAGCTCCTCCAGCCTCTTGGCTGCTTCTCTGATCAATGCTCTCCTTGCCCGGCTTGTCAGTTTAGGTAGACGGCCATGTCTTGGTAGGTTTGCAGTTGTGCCATACTTTTTCCATTTTCGGATGATGGATTGAACAGTGCTCCGTGAGATGT